>KN485514.1:705-12932 GCA_000787095.1 Periophthalmodon schlosseri | reverse complement strand
CATTTATTCAATTACAGGTGTTTTTATTACTCAAAAATACCTTGAACATGCATTGTCACTGTGGCAGGGTTGCCTCTCCACAGATCTGACCAGTAACTTTTCTAGGTAGCTTCTCCTAAATTTCATTGCCAAAGCAAGGACATCTCTATAGAAACAAGCAAGTGACGGACCCTACACCAGAAAAGTTACATAGAGCACTTTTCAGTAAAAGGACTCAAGAAGAACTCAATAAAAAGTAAAAAGTAGCAGAATACGATACTGATAATAATGTTCTATTCCATTTATTTTAATAGGACAGCAAAAAAAGACATTTTAACCTGACAGAGAAATGGTTGTTGTTTATATTTTTGCTACATTTGGGAACAAGTAACACTAGCCAATATCTAACTTCCAGCTCCAGTTTCTTGTAAATTACAGGAGCTTTGGCCCTTGTTAGAATTTATGGTCATTTTGGTGCTATTTGTTTAGTTGAAAAACTAAGCTAAACGCTGTTCCTTGGTAATAGAAGCTCTGGTGTGTGTGGTCAAGTGGTTGAAAGTCACCAAAACAGCCCTGGTTTTTCATAGTTTGCGTTGTTCGGAGGCTAACGCTAACTCCCCCATTAAAAATGCAGTGGAGCTAACATATATACGGGTACCAGCCTATGGAACGTGGGAGAGACTAAGTAGATTTTCTTCTAAATGTAACCTTCACTCCTCCAGGCAGACCCCCGCCAGTTCACACATAGCCATAGTGGTGTCGTAAGCTTCCATTCAGTGACACATTTGCCCTGCGAGGAGCGGGTCAGGGCGACTCCTCCATTGTACCGGGCAGAGGGAATTGGCCTTAAGTGCAGCGTACCGCGGGGCCGCCTGCGATGTGCGTGCAAAGGCTGACAACATCACAAATGGTTTGACTCGTGAGTTCAGGTTTGTCTATTATTCACACAAAAGCACGTTGAATACAATACGCACTTTTGTAAAATATGGCCATTTCCTTAAATATAAAAAGAAAAAAAGGTTAAGCTAGAGTTGGGTGATATATATAGTCTGCAACTGCCGTTCTCTGAGCCAGGATCTGCAGTAAATGATCTAATGCCTGAAACTCGAATTTCGCTTTACAGACCTGCTACATTGAAGTCATTATTCATTACCATTGTAGCCACAGCTGCCCTGGGGTAGACTGACAAAAGCGAGGCTGCTAATCTTCACCATTGGCCGCTCCGGCTACAACCGACACTCACGCACACACCAAAATCATATTAGACAAGCTGAGTGAAGTGTCTTGCCCTGGGACGCAACAACAGCCTGCATTAATCGGAGTGGGATTTGAATTGCAGCAACAACAGCTGAGCCACTGCTTCAGACTCCACGATAACATTTGGATGATGAAGTTCCAAAAGAGAAACCCATTCGCACACGCAGCCTGACCCGGGAAGTTACCTGCATTTTGCCAGAACAGGGTCAGGTGTGAACAAAGCCAGAAATGATTATCCTGCATTTTTGATCTGGCAATTTCCCAGGTAAATTTCTGAGAATATGCAGGAAAGGCTTATGTGTAAATAAAGTCCTTCCTTGGTCATGAGCCTGGTTTCCTTGGTTACGAGCTTGGTTTCCTAAGTTACGAGCTTAGTTTCCTGGTAACACTACGTAACCAGATGATTATATATTTGCTAGAGTAGGCCACAAGCGGGAGCAGTGTTTCTCAGCGAACTCTCCTCCCTGTTTGGTCTTAAATCCCAGACGGATGTAGTACTTCTGCACATCACCGGGGGCACTATAGAGCCAGTCTGTGGTCTGGGGCAAGATACGGAGGCCGCGAGAATCTGAATACAGGACAAGCATGTAATTTGTTTTTCAAAGTAAATATTTTATTGTACTGCTCGGAAAAGTTGTCAGACATCACGCTTTTACTCCTACTTGAGTTATATATTTGACAGTACTTTTACTTAATATTTAGTTACTTCCCACTCTGAGTATGTCAACAAGTGACAAAAGCTTCATGTTGACAATATTAAATGATTTGAACATTTGTTATGTATATATTTTTTTCTCATTTTTGTGGTTTATACTTATTCTAAACTTGTACATTTGACTGTCTTAAAAGCGCTAAAAACTGAACTAATTCATTTTAAACAGTTTGCAGTGGTCCACAGTTACTCCCCACTTACCTTATACAATCCGAACATCCTAATTATTCACGCCGATGAGTTTATAAGCATTTTTCACAACTCTGAGACCAAAGCGGAGTTTTGCCGAGACGGTAAAGCTAACAACAACTAGCATGCTAACATAAACTACCAGATTATTGGATAAAAAAAACAAAAACAAAACTAAGACAGCAAGCAGCGAACATATTTTGACCTCTAGGGGACATCAGATGTCACGTCCAGACAGTTACTGTTGCTTGATTAGCAGTTTCTCTGAATACTGTTTTATTTTTACTCAATTCATTTTGGACCAACTTTGTACTTCTAATTGAGTAATAGTATTTAGAAGCAACGGTGCACTTACTTCAGAGCAATTTTTGGTTACTCTGCCTACCACACAGGTAATTAGGGTAAAGTGTCCTGCCTAAACACACAAGACCAATATGACTGGATTAAAAAAAAACAAAAAAAAAAACAACTTACCCAAATTTTCACAGTATACTTAAATTCAAGTTGTTTATTACAGAACTAGTGAAAACCACAGCCATGAAAACAACATTTATTAAAAGCTGAAAAGTTAAGGTCCCCAAAGTAAAGCATGTTTATTCGTGTCTAATCACATCACAAATTCGTACTACTGCACTAACAAGAACCAAAATCTATTTAAAGTTAGACACGAACTGAAGTTTTCTACAATTTGGATTAGTTCAAAAACTGATTGTACTTGATCAAAAAATTTGTCATGCCCCGGTAAAGATACATCGTATAAGCAGCTGCATCTAATTAGAAAGAGTTTTATTCTTTGATAATCAGGAAGTGCACATTAGCATGCTAGTTATTATTAGCTTTACGGTCATGGTAAAACTCTGCACTGGTCTCTGAGAGTTGTGAAAAGTGCTTAAAAACTCACCTCCTTAGGATGCAAATACAATTTAAAATGAAAATAAATAATTAAATAGCCCATGAGGCCCTGTATAACTCATGAATCTATGTCTGTTACATACAACATCTGAAAAGGTTATTTAAGCTTAATTATGTGCAAAAAGCAAAGGGACACAGGAAGTTCAATGTAAAGCTTAAAACAGGGATGCACCAATATTTTGGGTGAAGCTTGAGCCGCTATTATATATATAAACAAGTCAAATAATGTCTAAAAAAACATTGCGTTTGCCGCAGGTCCTCTTTCATTTCTTATCCGTTTGTTGTCTCTGTCATTCGCCGACTGATGGAGCAAGAGGAGGCTGTTTGACACAGGATATGCCCAGGGTCTGTCTGAGGGGCAAAATACTCACACACAGTTTGTTAGTTCTGTCCCCGCCACTCGCATTGCATACTGCTGTTGTTAAAAAAACTAGCAAATTTGTGCTTAACTTATGCTATATGGAAAAAAAAATGATACAATACAACACTATATTGTAGAGTCTAGACTGTACCAGTGTAGACACAGACCACAGAGGGGTCCTGCTCCCTCAGCCTCTGGGCAGTTTGGAGGAGTCCTTCTGGTGTTGGGTCTGCAGTGAAGGAAGTGTACAGCACAGTCACTTTGTGTCCCATCGGTTTTTGTTTTAGGGCATGTTGGATAAAGCTCGACAGGACACAAAGACAAACCATGGATTCTTCTGAGCTTTAAGCCACGTTAGAATGTTATTACCTCATCAAATACATACCCAGAGTTGTGTTTTGTTTCATTCACACACGTTTGGGTAATTCTTAGTTATTAGTCTGTCTACATCTTCAAAGTTCAAAATGCTCTGTTCCACCTTGTGACGTCATGAAGCAGTACCTTTCAAGTTAACGGCGACCTTTTGCCTTACAGTTCAGTAGAGATCAGCAATTCCAGGGATGAAATCATCCAAATGATTCTAATGAAGGTGCATAGAGTTTAAAAACACAGTGGAGCACTTCCTGTATTACCACATGACATCACATGCTGGAAGTGTTTTCAGTTTGAGAAAAGAACACAGGATAAATATGAAGGATTTGTGTGTTAAACGTGCGATGGAAACCAAACACAACAGGTGTGTTTGTGAGGAGGAAACAACATAATAACATAGATCAGAAAATCATGTCATACAGGCTCTTCACGTTTCCCATCTGTGTCCTCTGATATAACATAATCACGTCCAAATCAAATAATGAATGACAAGACTAAGAATTAGAGTTATTAAGACCAGTTTAAGCTAAAAGGGCTCTACCCGATTTGAAGTGCCCTCAGGATATATGGCTGCTAATTCAGTTGTGATTGTATTGCCATTTTATCAATCTTGCCACACAGAATAATGGATTCTTGCACATGTCTCTTTCAAATGTTTTCTAATTAGTTTGTTTAGTGGGATAGAACCTGAGATAAATATTTATTAAAATACAGGTTAAGGTTAAAGCGCAGTTTATTGTCTCTGTAAGGAAGTTTGTCCTCTGCATTTGAGTAATCCTTCAATTCCGCTGGGGCAGCCTGTCAGGAGCAGTGGGCCACAGCGCAGCTCTTGGGGACCCGTCACCCATCATGAGCTAGTGTTGGTCAGGACCATAGACTGTATAAAGAAGTGGACTAAGTGAGTACGATGTCGCCCATAGTGTTCGGCTCCAGTCAAATGAAGCTCATCGAGGCTAGAGCGGTTATATGGAAAATTTGGAGCCAAGTTCCATATTAGGAATTCCAACTGCAAGTATCATAGCAACCAAAGAGCCAATTCGGAGCGAGACCGTTGAAGGTAACGCCCCTTCCTGCCCGCACCACTGGTTTAGCAGGGAGCAAGCACTTAGCAATGCTGTCAATCAAACCTGCTGCTAATGCTAGTGGGAGCGACCTCAGGGAAAAAAGGTACCGGATTTGTCCATCCATCCATTTTCTTCCTCTTATCCGGGGCCAGATCGCAGGAGCAGCAGTCTAAGCAGGGACTCCCAGACTTCCCTCACCCCAGACACGTCCACCAGCTCCTCCAGTGGGACCCCAAGGCGTTCCCAGGCCAGCCAAGAGACATAGTCCTTCCAGCGTGTCCCCCCCCAGGGGGCCCCAAGGGCTTCCCCGGCCCAGCCAAGAGACATAGTCCTTCCAGCGTGTCCTGTGTCTTCCCCGGGACCTCCTTCCAGTCGGACATGCCCGGAAAACCTTCCTAGGAAGGCGTCCAAGCGGCATCCGGAACAGATGCCCGAGCCACCTCAGCTGGCTCCTCTCGACGTGAAGGAGCAGCGTCTCTACTCCAAGCTCCTCTCGTGTGACCGAGCTCCTCACCCTATCTCTAAGGGAGCGCCCAGCCACCCTGTGGAGGAAACCCATTTCGGCCGCTTGTATCCGCAATCTTGTCCTTTCGGTCCTTACCCAAAGCTCATGACCATAGGTCTGATTTGTCTGTTATTAATGTTCATATCCTGATTTACAGACACAATAGTGAAATAAAAATGTTAAAAATAGCAAAAAACTCAGGATCATGTACAGCGGGTTAATACCAATATTTTAAGGTCAGAATGACGAGGCTCACTGCAGCAGTTACAAAGAGAGGAGAGACAGTTTTCCAATGTAAAGTGAACTGGAGCCAGAGTCGATGGAGCTGGAAGTGCGCCCATGATCACTTCCTGTTTGGAACACGGCAGCTAGCGCATTAGCCATGTACATTTATATATACAGGTGGTCAGAACTAATTTTGCTGGAGGATTTTACCTATTCTGCATGTTTTGGGCTGGGAAAGGTCCCACGCCGCCTAGGAGTCTAACCCAGAACGTGCCTGCTGTGAGGCACGAGTGCTAGCCACTGTTATAAAGGTGTTGTCATATATTTTTAGTTATCAAATTATAACTATTATGTAAATAAGACATGCTTTAACCCTGTTTATGGTTGCTTTAGGTATATACTACCAAAAGTTTGGACACACCATGTTTTTTTTCTTTATGTTTATTACTTTCTACATTTTAGAAACATACAGAAGACATCAAATATATGAAGTAAGATATATGGATCTATGTAGCATACAAAAATGTTAAATAACTCCACTAAATACTTTATATATTTTATATTCAAATCTTCAAAGTAGCCATCCTTTTCTTTGTCGAAAAATATTTAGTTCTTTGCTACATAATTGCATATATATTACTTATATTTGATGTCTTCAATATGTATATAAAATGTAGAAAGTAATAAAAAAAAACAAAAAAAAAACATTGAAGGAGAGGGTGTGTCCAAACTTTTAACAGGTGGTGTAAGTTATAGAATGATCTCTGCATATGTCACATCTGCTGGAAGTAAAATTATGCACTTAAGCAAATTTTGTTTATCATTTTACTTCCTGGTTGGACACGTGCAGCAGATATGACATATGTAGAGGTAATTTCTTACCTGTTACCTAGCAACCATAACGTCAAAAAGGACCAAAAATTTACAATAGTTATGATTAGCCAAATAAAAATGAAGGACAAGGACAACAAAATGTGCTCCTTCACTCTGCACTTTGGATGAAATTTTCCGTGTTGATGACTTAGCCAGAGGTTTTCTGTTCTAGAACTCACCGCTACTTCCTGTATTTTTGTACTTTTCTTCTGAACTTTTCTTCTACAAACTGCCACGTAACTGTGGTAAGACTACGATACACATTTACCACAGGTACTAACCCACCAAACCAACTTAATTAGAAAAACCTGTTATATGAACTTTACCTTCATTGAAATGCACTTTAAGGTAACCAGTATTAAGGTTCGGTCCTTATAGCTCTGATCTGCAGTGGTTAAGCATCTGTAGGAGATTTTCTAACAATAGGCCCACAGTGCTGGCTCTTCTCACTGTAGTCTTCTCTAATTAGCACACTTCTCCTTCCTGTGAGCAGATGAAAGCCCTGATAATGTCTTCAACACCGTACCCACAGAGAATACAAACTTTACAGCAAGACTGTCCAAGAAGTAATGGAGTTTCAACTTTGCGAGAACTTTAATGTCACCTCTTTTATTTATACTATAGAGTCCGTTTAGCGTAGCATCTTCACAAATAAACTCTGCGTAAAGCTTGGGATGGAAGTTATGTTGTCATTTTCAAACTCGATTTCGATAAGGAATAGACTCGATACCGATTCCAATACAACGATGACAATAAAAACACCCTTTACTTAGACAATAGAATGTCATTTTCAACATTAAATCATAATCTGACCTGGTGCAGCTTGCTGTCTACTGGCTGCAGAGGGAATTGCCACAATGAAAACAATTAAACTACATAATGAGTAACATGTTAATAATCACGCAGCAGTAATGAACGCAATTTGACGGCAGAAATGCTTAAAACTAGTATGACGAAGTTTATGGACTTCAAAACTGTGCAGGGTCTCTGCCTATGACATCACAATCCCAGAAATCTAGAAACGTAGTGTTTTGTGAGGCTCAGAGGCAAAGGGAAAAAAATTGTGACATGTTTCAAAGCTTCTTTAACAAAATAAAGGTGGTGCCATCCATTTTTATTTGTCAGTTAATAACTACTTTGTGAACCAGACGAGCTTTGGCCCTTGTTCACAGTATGGTTGCTAAAGGTAACAGTTACGAAATTACCTCTACGTACACTGTGTCACATCAGGAGGCTGCCCATGTCCAACCAGGAAGTCAAATAAAACTAAACTTTGCCAAAATGGTCAAACTAGGGAGAAACATTGTAAGTATAATCCTTTGTATGTTTTAGTGTGCAGTCTAACCTGTCATATGCACAGGAGGAAGAAAGCACTTGACTTGCTGTTGTTTCTTACAGTGGTGCACTTGAGAATTAAAAAGGCCTTCCTCAGTGGACTGTGTTTAGACGCAAGCACATGTTTGTTGTGTTTAATTGATGTTTGACAAAAGGAAAAATCTAAAGGACTCGTTCAGTGTTCACAAAGACTGGCTGTTCATGTCTGCAGGTTATGTTCCAGCTTTGCTAATGGAAAGTAAGGAAACATTTACTGCAGGTAGAATAAAAGCAGGATTCCTTTTGATCTCATTTGGAAGCTTCTTTAAAGGTGCACTGTGAGGGTTTGCATATCTTCTTCTTGATTGACAGCTGCCTTAGTGTGCTGAGTGCAGCTCTCAAGACAAAACGTCCAGCCCTCAAGTAAACAAAGTGGTCAAATATGGAACGTGAGGGGAGAAGGAGCATGAATGAAAGGATGTGGCTCATACACGGAGTGAGGAGCAGAGGAGAAGAGGAGAAAGACACGAATGTCCTCCCTGAAGGAGCGAGAAGCAGAGGTGATATTTGATATCAACTATAAAAGTATTCTTTTTTAGCTTTGTGTGGTTTCATTTTATTTTTAGCAGAGGTGATATTTGATATCAACTATAAAAGTATTCTTTTTTAGCTTTGTGTGGTTTCATTTTATTAAGGGTTTTTTTTTTTTTTTTTTTTTTATGAAACAAAGAGCATTTCAATTCATTACTGTTCATTCACTTCATTTCATTTTCATCATTAAATATGACACCTCAAAATTATATTTTTCAAAGTTTTTTTCTTTTAAACACTTAAAATGACAAAAAAGTATTTCCTGAAAATGTAGCAAAACCAATTTAATAATCAAATAGACAAACTTACTATGTCATAACCGTAACAATTTAATCAATTTTAAATTCATTAAAAAAAAAAAAAAAAAATGCTTGTCAGTCTGACCTAGATGTAAAATAAATTTATATTAATGGATAAAACATATTGACATAATAATAAAAAACATGGACAACAATCAAAAAGTTCCCATTGCAGTAATGAAATACACATTACGGTGATGAAAATGAACATCTCAGTAATGAATTCATACAAATTTATTCATGCAAGTACTATTTTCATCATCCACAGATGATGAAAATTTTAAAATTATGCAATAGTTTTAAACAAGGCTTTACACTCTTCAGTGCAGCAGTGGCCGACCAAATAAATGTATTTTCAAAATAAATAAATAAAAAGTAATGAGCATTAGACATAAGGCTATATTAATTTTTGTGGGTAGCCTCTGGTGGTCGCCGTTGTTATTATGGGGCTCACAATGGTTGTGCACCTTTTTCCATAGCATCAATATGGTCTGAAGGCTTCCAAATCCTGTTTTTTATGATCTCGATCCAGGTGTTCATCCATATATCTGAATCAATGCAAGAGGGTAGTACCTGACAATGAGGCAAAAGCCCTGTACTCATCTTTATGTTAACATTATGTGGAGACTGAAACTACTTGCTGTGTACAGATTTCCAGTAGATGGGGCAGCTTGGTCCTATAAAGCAGTGTTATGTCCTCCAGCAGCCTCTCTCTCATCACTGTCATTGCTTTAAAGATACTAACAGTTTTGCTTAAAAAAATAGATTCCTTGACACCCCTCTTAAACATCGCTTCTTGTTTAAAGTCTGTTCTACACTATATTCAACCAAATGATTTGTAGCTTTAAGGTCATCTGTGGATTGTGGGCCAGAGCTGATACATGGTGTCACTGGTTCCATTCATTCCTGGAGAGTATTGTTCTTGTGCGGCCATCGTATGTGGGCAGAGAAACAAAACTTGGACTCTTGTGTCCCGCAGGGTACCATACTGGGGCCGTTACTGTTTTACATTTTTATAAATGACCTTCCTTTACACAGCCATGGCACTACTGTCTGCCTATTTGCTGATGATTGTCTGGTTTACAAACAGATTCTGTCCAGCACATAACATGACCTTGCAGAAGTGGTCAGATAAATGACGTCTGTGTTTTAATTGAGCGAAATGTAACATAATACCCTCTCATTACCAAGTAAGTGGCCATACACATTAGGAGTGATTTACATTGGGAAACACAAGTTAGTGCAGAGTCACAGAAGGAAAGCAACACCCTGAACTTTATCAGCAATAATCTGAAGCACTGTTCTCCAGAGGCCAAGAGCATCGCCTATAACTCGCTAGTACACAGCACCCTCGAATACAGCACTACCATCTGAGATCCTCATGTATCAAAGGAGTACCAGACTATCAGAGTTAACTTGAAAGAGTTCAATGAAGGGCAGCATGCAATGTAACTTTCAACTATGATCCAAAAAGCAGCAACATCTATGCTCAAACATCTTTGATGGAAAACTCTCAAGGAATGTCGAAAACATCAACAACTTGTCTTGATGGATGAAATTACCAGCCAACTTGTAGCAGGGCAGCCCACCTCACTCCAGCTGCCCACCGCACCAGATCTGATCATGCATACAAATATCGCACCTTAAAGAAGATATATTGGGCTTTTGTCTGGTATATAGTTTATCTATGACACCTGTGAGTCATTATGTTATATTTTGGATTTTAAATTGCAATATTGATCTAAAACCATTGAATAAAAAACACAAGTGCAGTGATTTCCTGGTTGAACAATTACAGTGCTCAATGAGGTATTAGGGCCTCCTACGGATAGCTGCAGATCATGCTAGAGAGCAAAAATGGCTATGCAGTGCTGCTGAATCCTACATTGATCGCCGATTAAGGAAATAAAACTGGACAAGGACGTGAGTACAGAGCAGTGGCGCTGAAAACGACGGTAGATTGGAGCAATGATGTCTTAAATGCAGGAGAATAACGATTACTCAAACATGCATGAATCACTCTAAATACAACTTTGAGCGGGTAAATGAGAACATGAGTTAAAAGCTCTGAAAAGTTGATTTCGCAGAATATGTCTCAATGTGACCCAATATCATTATGTCCCAATACGACCCAGTATAAAAACTCTTTTTCCAGGCATTGTCCCATAATGGAATCAACTACCAGCAGAAGTAGTTTTAAGTTTAAGAAACCTTAATGTCACACGCTGTCTCTTCTTTCATCGATGTGATATCCATTTAGAGTTTGAAGCTTAACCACTCAGAAGTAGAACCAGATGGTAGCATCATAAAAACATTGTCCAGAATGACTACCTTTGGCAATGTCCTGACTCAACAACATGATCAGTCGTGTTACAAAACCGCGTTGATAAGAGTAAAAACACATGCATGTTTTCAAATCCTTGTGTTGTATTTATGTTGGATTCTGTAGTTTGTAATATTTATAATTATATAATGGGTATGGAAAAGTGATAATCATCCATTTTTACTGTCTTTTATAACGAATAAAATCAATTTTCATTACTGAAACATACCGTGACACACTTCTCTTTGGTGCAGTAATGAAAATTTTGTGTTGAATGGCATAGAAAACTAACAAAATGGCTTATAAAACAGTAACTCAGAATTTTCTTGTACTGTCCTCAGAAGGCACAATGACGTTTCTTGTTATCAGACTTATTAAAACGCAAAATATCAAATATAAAGTCCCTCACACACTTTTTCAGTCTTATTAAATTTGATTATTAAATGTGTGACAAAAAGTACAAGCCACATACACGAGGAGAATCAGATGAGATTTGAAATCTTATGATCCCCTGAGCACAAAGACTGCACCGGAGACGCCGCACACCACATGGTAACGAAGTGGACTAAGGGAGTGTGACGTCACCCGTAGCGTTCGGCTCCAGTCAAATGAAGCTCATCGAGGCCAGAGCAGTTACAGGAGCGAATTTGGAGCTAAGTTCCATATTTGGAATTTCGACCACGAGTATCATAGCAACCAAAGAGCCAATCTGGACCGAGGCTGCTGAAGCTAACTCGTACTGCTGATTTTGCAGGGACGGGGCGCTTAGCAATGCTGTCCATCAAAACCTGTTGCTAACGCTAGCGGGAGTGACCTCGGGGAAAGAAGGTGCCTGATTTGTCTGTTATTAATGTTTATATCTCAATTTAGAGATGCAATAGCGAAATAAATATACCAATATCATGTAGAGCGAGTTAATATGAACATTTTAAGAACAAAATGACAAGCCTGACAACAGTAGATACGGAGAGGGGGGGCGGCAGTTTTTCAATACAAAGTGAATTGGTGAATTGAGTCAGTGGAGCCAGAAGCGCGTCCATGCTCACTTCCCATTTAGAACGCGGCGGCTAGCAGGTTAGCTATGTCCATTACATATACAGTCTATGATCAAAACTACTGCGCACCTTGCGTCAGCTGTTTCCTGTCTAAAGTAAAATGACTCACTTTGAGCTCTGAAGTGTTCCAAAGATCAGAGACTGCACTTCTACTTTAGATGCAAGTCAAAACTGTGTTATTATTTGTGAAATATGG
>KN485512.1:24300-46191 GCA_000787095.1 Periophthalmodon schlosseri | reverse complement strand
TGTTTTTCACAATAGCTTTTGTTTGTTTTGTGTTTGGAGCCAACCCAAGACTGCACTAATTTTGATGTACAATATTTTAAAGTATTTACTATGCTGTTTTCATGCTGTTGATAACCTGGACCTGGAGTGCAGTGTTTAGATTCTGTGTATTTTTTATACTGAGATCTGAAATCTGATTCTGAACCCCTAACAAATAATGATAAGGTCCAACATTTGTGAATCATACATTTGGAGATTTGTTTCAAAAACAGTGAATCTCCCATAGATTTATATAGACCCTGCCCTGAAATCTCTGAAAATATTACATCAAATTCTATAATGAAAGTGGAGCCTACTGTACAGCAGAATACTTATCCTGCATGAGTGTGTGATAAGAAACAGATGAAATAACTATAGGGTGTAATTTCTTACATTGTATGGGCCCACTGAGATGGATTTAACCAAGTGGAAAAGTAGCAACAAGACTTGTGTTTCTGCCCGAGACACAACAGTGCAAAGCTAGCAGGGAGTTATCAGAGTTGTCTTTATCCCAGCGTGAGACGAAGGCTGCGGGGTCAACTCTCCGCGGCAGAGTTGGGTTTGCCCAACGTGATTAATGGAGAAATAATGTGGAATCGCTCAAAGTGCCTACAGAGGGTCAGATAGAATTAGCCTATGCAAAACAATCGGAGTTCCTGAGTTCCAAATGAAATGGTCCGACTGCAGTTTGTCTCTAACCTACCGGCCGTCCGTCAGTCAGGGCTAATGCAGACGCCAGAGCTTTGGAGCATCAATCTGCCTCGTCCTAGATCCACTGAGAATCTGCTGGCATCCTCCATATCTGTCTCATTAGCTGTGGGGGAACTCGCTTGTCAAGTCTCTCTGACAGCAAACTTAATTCTTTGTCCTCTTGCTGACCTTTCTCTCAAAACTATTTATGCAATGGATTCACAGGAAGGAGAATGCACAAAAGTATTGTAGTGTTCAAAATATCAGATCATTACAGTGTATTGTTAAAAATTACTTTTTTAATAGAGATTGGGATTGTAGCATAACACCACAGAATTTTAAGTTAATTAAATCTAAACCTGGACATTTTAAAATATTAATACTTAATTTAGTGTTCATTCAGTAATTTTATCACTCTACAATGTGATAAAAGTACCTTAACTGCTCTTTTGTTTACGTTTTTTTCAATAGTTTTGGTTGATGCATCTCTATAGGTGTTTTCACGCTAGCAACAATCATGGCAGATTTTGCCAATAACATTTCAGTCAATCCAAAGTTCTATTATGTTTTTCATGTTGTTTACTTCTAATAATCAAAATACAGTGCACAGAGGTTCCAGCTTTGATTCCCAGGTCACCCGGGCCTTTCTGCGTGGAGTTTGCATGTTTCTCCCCGTGTGTGGGTTTCCAGGCACTCCGGTTTCCCCCATCAACCCAAAACATGCACAATAGGTAAAATCCTCCAACTAAGGTAGTCCTGACCAAGACTAGCTCAAGATATGTAATCTGCAAGTTTTGATTGTTAAATGTATAATAAAAAAGCCAAACTTTTCACCAAACTTTTTAAACATGCATATGAAACAAAAATCTGCTTTGAGATTTTAAACAAAGAATCCAATGACCTCAGAGTTTCCCCGCTCCTAGAAATACATATCTTCAGAAATGTTCAAATCTATATTCCCCAGTGCTCTCCTCCACACATGGGCAGACTTGTCTCTAGTCGCTGGTGTTTTCACAAGCTGCGCTCTTGTTTGCTGTATTGTGTTCTAGCTTTGGTCAGAGGAGCAGAGGAGGAGGTGGAGGCCGGTTGGTGGAGCAGATCAGATTTGATTTGTACCAAGCACAAAGCCGCAGAATGTATTTTTTCCTCCAGCGGAACCTGCCAAGAGTGCTGGTGTTGTGTTTCAAAGTGCTCTTCCTGAAATCGTGCCCATTTCTGTTTATCACCAACCACCGCGTTATGGCTGCTGAAAAATTTAAGCCCATTACTTCCTCAGCAGCAAATGCAGCTATAAACCGCACTCACGGGCTCTGCTTTTCCTTTAATTGTCCATAAATGACTACGGAAGTACAATGTATTGTTCTCTGCATTTTACATTATGAGTATAGTTAAAGAAGGATATCAGTTGAAAAGCACTAAGTATTGTTATCGACAGCAAATAATCGGTGCATCAGATAAGGAATGTGAGAGGGTTAATAACATGATAATGATGCTAAATGTTGTACGCTCTGTTTATCTGAACACATATTACTGTCAAAGTCAAGCAACACTAAATTCATAAAATATTACTACTACTAAACTACTTTTCATAACTACTATTAACGACAATGTAAAAACGTGTTATGACAGACTTCGCATAACAACACCAATTCTGTGGTTGCCATGGTCATGGTTGGCTGCTCTTGTGGCTGACTGACTGGCACACTGAGCAGTTTTTAAACTTTAAAATTTAAAATTTTTATCTTACATTTTAACTTAATATTTTGGGATTTTGAAGGAAGGACGGAAATTAAGCACTATTGTGATTTGAGCAGTTTGTTTGTCTTGTATCCATGACAACACTGCATGGCTATGCTAGCCAGCTAGCTCTGAAATGCTACAGACTTTTTACACCAATGCAGTGGGCTTTCTACACTAAATGTGGCAGAAGACGTTCCAGAGGAAATACTTCAAGGGAATGTCCCGTCTCATCACCAACTGAAACAACTGAGCGGCTTTCCTGCTGTATCCAGACTTCACCTGGAGGCTGCTGTGATGCTACAGGACACAGAGGGCTGTTCTTCTCCTCAAACTGCCCTGACACTGGATCTGATGACCCTACCTGTTTGAACTTTCTATGCTTATTATATTTTACTGCTCAATGTGCTTAAATAGCCCCTCGGGACAAATAAAGTGATACTGATTGATTGATAATACGAGATGCTGTATCTTGATACTTTTGAACAACTTCAGATCAATAGAAACTATCCAGTTATACAACTACCTGCAGGCTACTGCACTAAGGCTTAAGCTGCTGAGTGAGGTATTTATAAATCAGTTGCTCTGATATCTGATATTTAAGCAGTGTATTGTGAGGTTTATGGTAAAACCCAGTCTTTGCGGACATGTTAAATCTTAATTTTATGAAAAAGTTATTTACATATATGATGTAGTTTACTGTATTGTGTACTGCGATGATTTCTAACAATGTCACATTGAATTCAGCCAGTTGCACATCAGGATAAAGCAAAATTTCATTTTTAATTTTAATGTATAATGTTAATCTTTGTCCAAGCTTACATTTGGTTCTATGATGCAGTCTAAATTGTCTTCTGCTGTGTAAAAAGATTCCACATTCCTACATGTCATAGAGTCAGAAAAATAAAGTGAAGCAGCTGCCAATATAAGCATCAGACTGGTCACAAATGTCCTTGGATGGAGCGCTCAGTGTATAAAGATGAATGTATCTCAAGGTTAGCATTTATTATACATTACACAGTGTCGACCCTGTGCCCTCTGGATAAACCTCCTCCAGAGCCCTTTTGAGAAATGGCTCACAAAAGAACACACCACCAATCCTTCAACTCCCTCAAATGAAAAGAGACGGAGTCTCAGAAAAAGAGCTCTTATCAAGCACCACTTAGCGTGTTAGAAGAGCTATTTGTACTAAATCTGATATTCCCAAACAGCTGTACTCTGTATGACGCAATCTATCTGCATGTGACTTACTGTAATGCCCTCATCCATTTGTGTCAAGTCATTTTATTTTCATGAATTATTTTCCTTTTTTAATTTCATATGCCTTCCAAATCAACCAAAGGACACATGGAATTGAAAGGACAATGACATTCTATATAGGCCATTTAATACAGATGGGGGAGGGAAAATAAATAATATATATTTTTGTAGCAATATAACGAGTTCTATGGTCTAGTGACTAATAGAAATCATCAGGTTCAGACATTTGTGAATTTACATCATTGCTTTCTAGAATCTGAAACCCACCAATAAAAGCTTGTTAAATATAATCAGCACCTGCCACACACAACTCAGAAAATATTCACCAAGTGACCATGCTGTGGGTAAAATCACATTAAACGTTGGAAAGACAATGGCCACTCAAATACTCTTATAACACAGATCTGCAGAACAGATAGAAACTATAAACCAAAGGCTGGTACATTCTGAGTCACTCTTGTATGATAAGAGCAGGAAACTGAGGCTGCAGATCACACAGGCTCATTACAGATGGACAGAAGGCTGGAGAATGCTGAGACAGACAGAGCAGATGAAAGAAGGCACCATGACGCACATTTTCCTGGTTAGAATATTTCAAACATTTCTAAAATTGACCCATATCAGAATGTTAAAACTATAGATTTTTGCAGTTTTCTCAGCTCATCTTGATGTACTATATGTGGTAGATGTTACAAGGATATCAGAGGTGGATAGAGGGTCCAAAAATTGTACTCAAGCAAGAATACTGTTACTTCAAAATAATACGAAGTAGAAGTAGAAGTACAAAGAAGTGACTCAAGTAAGAGTAAAAAAGTATTTGGAAAAATGATTACTCAAGAAAGGGTATAATACAAATAATAAAATATAATAAAAAATATGAAATAATGCACATTTTTTAGGGGATAGACCATGAAAATTACAAAAACGAAATCATATCTGAAAGAGCGGTGCAAGAAACACACTTGTTCAAATCATTTAACGCTGCCAACATAAAGCTTGTGTCCCTTATAGACTTACACACTAACAGTCATTCTTTTTTCTTAATTTACATGAACTTAATTAGACCACTTGGAGTTTGGACAAAGATATAAATCAAACACACTGTATGTAGAGAAAGGTGTGACCAAATATATTGTAGCAAACTTTGAGAGAAGTTCTGAGTTACTGTTTAACCCTGAGCTTAGGTTGATAGCAGCCTCATTTGGAACACAACTGAGCAGCCCCGGTGTTTGCCAGAGGATTAGACTGTATTTGCTGTGTTATTTAGTTATACATAAACCTCATTTGTTGGGGACAGGCTTGAGTAATCTCCCTCATTAAACTTTTGAAAAGCTTCACAAGCCGCTAAACAACTTTAATTATTATATCAACTTCGCCACAACCCGGAAACGCTGGGAGAGAGAATGCCTACGGTGTTATATGGAGGTATTAGATGATTTTTGGCACGTCCGATTGCCTGTGCTTTGTACAGGCAGGCGCGTCTTAGAAAATGTGAGTGAAGAAAATTGAGCTATTACAATGCTCTTTGCTCATCTCCTCCTCTTTCAACCTGGAAAGTGCCAGACATCTATGAATGGAATTACCACAATCCACTATGTGACGTTCCCATTTGATTTTGATATGGATACTGCTGCTCAAACCAATGCCACAAATACAATGAAATGAGTGTAGTTTGGATGTGAATAGCTGGTTATGAAATCTTGTTAGGCGGTGAATATTGTATGAAATTATACAGGGGCTCTTGACCATGGTTTAATTACCTGGAGTGGTTTGGGCTGCATTTGATTTAATTAAGAGGCAGGAGATCAGAGAATGCAACCTGTTGATGAAGTACCTGTACAACAACACTCCAACATTCAAATCTCCTGTTTAATGCGCTGAATAATAATAATTAATACATGGGACGACTTTGTGAAATATAGCTGGATTAATCATACAACACACAGCATTTGTTTTACAGATCAGGACTGTGGGATAAAGACACTGCATGCAAATAGTGCAACTGCTAATACTGGGATCCCTGTTGACGATGAGTTAGCTATATTGTGCAAACCAAATTAAAATTTTGGAGGAGTAAAAACACAAATAAAAAACTGAATCATGAAAAGTCACTGTGACGCACAACGGAAAATCACAAAAGCTCCAGACGAAGACATTTTCTGAGCGTATGGCATGTGGTGAATGTGCATGACGTGACTGCTCGGAGATAGGGGCTATAGCATGTAGACAGAAGAGTGTCAGACAGAGGTCGGTCATGGGTCTGCTGAGGCACTGCTTTGATAATGAGGCCGCGAGGAGAGCTTATGATGTGCAGTGTGGGTCTGTCCTCTGGCTGGGTAAATTATCTCAAAGTGGGAGTTCAACTAAAAGCAGCTGTGATGCCAGGAGTGGGACTAATGGCTCCGCTCCAAGCTAAACACAAATGACAAAGCACATATGCAGATGGTCGGGAGATAGATGACAACATTTCAACTCACTCAAATATTTTAACCTTTGGAAGAGGAATATCCGTGGTGACAAACTTCTCCATTTGCAATATTCTGTAAACACATTAACATTATACAACATATCACGGCAGCTAAGGTCAGACTGTATCCATATTCCACAGCACCATGGGAGCATCATCTGCATTTGATATCCAGTTTATTTATTGTCTAAATGTCCCCAAAAGGTTTAAGGACAAAACAAATCAGAAATGTTTTCAAAAGGCAGTAGTAATAGTTCAAGCTTTAAACAAAGAAACAATATGTCGATGATGAACTAAATTGTATAATTGAATAACTGGCCTCTCATGTACACATTATGCATTATAACAGCACAACAGGCCAGCCGAGGGTCACAGTCCCTCCACATCTAGAACAGATGCCCGAGCCACTTCAGCTGGCTCTGCTCGATGTGGAGGAGCAGCGGCTCTACTCCAAGCTCCTCCCGTGTGACTGAGCTCCTCACCCTATCACTAAAGGAGCACCCAGCACCCTGTGGGGGAAACTCATTTCGACCACTGGGGAGGTGTGCAGCAGCTGGTAGGGGTGGATACCATTTGATTTGTTTTGATACCAATACTTTAACGATACCTGCTTTTCAATACCTTTACAGTTCTTTTTTTGGTGCCTGAATTTTGTAAGTGTAAATTAATGGCCAATATTAGGAAAATATTTTTAATGCTTGAATTATGTTTGATGATGATGATTTTTTATTATGCACTTTGACTGAGACACTGTAAAGGCTCCACACTGGAAACTTGATGTGTTCGACTTGCAACTTTGCACACTGTTTCTTCAGCTTTTCTGTTTTACTAGTAGGATGATACACTGTGCTGTGTGTGCGAATGCAGTTTGAGCCATTCGTTTGTGCAGAGTGCAGCCGTGATGCGTGAGCACCTGTGCTGCTGATAAATCGATGCAGTGAATTTATTAGCTAATTGACGCTGGTATTTAAAGCAAAGGAACCCAAAGTCGGCACCGAACAAACTGTGGTTTTCGGTACCAGTACTTCCCAAACCTTTTCGGTTAGTTCCTACTTGGAACTTGGTTTCGGTGCCCAGCCCTAGTGGTTGGGATGAGAACCAGCTCCTCCAAATCTGTGGCCATGGTTCTCGACCAGAAAAGGGCGGCTTGCCCTCTCCACATGGGTGGGGAGTCCCTACCTCAAGTGGAGGAGTTCAAGTATCTTGGGGTCTTGTTCAGTGAGGGAAGGATGGAGCGTGAGATTGACAGGCGAATCGGTGCAGTGTTTGCAGTGATGCGGTCGATGTATCGGGCTGTTGTCGTGAAGAAGGAGCTGAGTCAAAAGGCAAAGCTCGATTTACCGGTCAATCTACGCTCCTGCCCTCACCTATGGTCAAGAGCTAATGACAAAAAGGTTTGCAAAGGTCTTTAGTCTAAATCTTCACTTCAAAGCTTTTTATTTATTTATTTTTGTCTTCATGGATGTCAACTACACATCACAAGAATATCAACAAGAGCAACAAGTATCAAGGATTTCTGTGCTTCCAAAGTCTTTGTTCTGAAAGTGTAATATTTGAGAGATCTGCTTTATTGCGCTATGGGCCTGGGCTTTCAGCACTGTCAATTGTCCCATTAAAACCTTTAGTGTAACTGGTTCTTCATGAACACAACTCTTACAACCCATTTGTAAAAGCATAACAGGACCCACAGCAACTGAAACAGTGTTGGTTTTGTCAGTGTGACAGGGTCCTTTATCAGCGCTGACACTTGGTGCTGCAGTGAGGTACAGTTCCGGAGATAAGATGCAAACAGACCTGCGCTCCTCCACTTTGAGTTCATCATTTGTGACTGTGACAAGCTCCTGCCCTGCT
Organism: Periophthalmodon schlosseri; assembly: GCA_000787095.1. Classification (NCBI taxonomy): domain Eukaryota; kingdom Metazoa; phylum Chordata; class Actinopteri; order Gobiiformes; family Gobiidae; genus Periophthalmodon; species Periophthalmodon schlosseri. The sequence continues at coordinate 38,168 of KN485512.1, read as the reverse complement.
CTGAAGAGGGACGCAGAGAAAGAGAGTGAGAGAGAGAGATAGAGAGAGGGAGAAAGAGACAGAGAGAGGAAGAGAGAGAAAGAGAGGGAGTGAGAGTGAGAGAGAAAGCGAGAGAGGGAGAGAGACAGAGAAAGAGAGAGAAAGAGAAAGGGAGAAAGAAGGTGAAAAAGAGAGAGAGGGGGCATCCGAGTGGGGATGATGAATGAGTGAGAGAGCACTGAGATTAGAAGAGGTCTGCAGAATAAATGAATAGATTAATGAAGTGAGGAGACGGAGCAGCAGAGAGACGCCCACTGCTAACAATAACACAACCTTCTGGATCTACATAGTCTGAGTTTCTAAAAATAGCACAGCTTTTTGTTCAGGCACGGTACGGTACTGCTAGTATTGTTAACTGTCTGCACCTTCATAAAGTCTCATCTAGTACTTTCACAGTTGCCTTATTCACTTGGAAACTAAAATTTGATTATAATCTGATTTCTGGACCTTAAATGACATCTAAACTGAAAAATCTGATGAGGTGTGAGTATTCAGAGAGAGCATAATGATGATTTGGCTTTTTACATGTCATTTAAATAATCATAAAACTCCAAAAATTAATCAGATTTTGACTGGCTGTAACTGCAGCCAGTGGGTACTTTTAAATGTCTAGAAAAAACAAACAAACAGATTACTAGAATAATCAGACAACCCTCAAATTATATCAGAGTTTTGGTATGTGTTTACATGCACAAAAGAAATATCATCAAAAACACCTGGAGACATGTGTAGTCCCTCAGTCGTCCAGGTATGACCCATAGTAAAGCCGTAAAGACGTTTCGCTGTTCATCCAAGACCAGAACTGAAGAAGCATGTTGTATGAGCAGCAAAACGTCTTCACTCAAAAAAGGTTTTGTCCAGTTGACAGAACTGAATTTTTCTTTTACCCGGAGACATGACTTAATTTATGGATTTTTAGAGTAACTGTTGGAGTCAAAAGACAAAGTACAATGCGTTTTAACCCTTTCTCTTTCACTTTGCCACATTACAGTAATCTGACAACTCCAGAAATCAGATAACGAGCTGATTATTGGTGTGCATGTAAACATATAGCCAATGTAATGCTTCAACTCTAGAAGTTTAAGCATGTCCTTTGGTCTCTGTATTGTATTATGCAATATATTTCAGAGCACTATCCTACCTCCCAGAACCCACCTAAATGTCAAGGACTTGTTCAAATGCCTTCCTGTTATCTTACCAAAGCTACTTGTGCCAGACTTTCACGACTAACATGTTTACACTTCACTCGCTGAGGAGGGCTCAACGTCACTTTTTATATTTGAATGTTTTTGTCTCATATTCTGACGTCAAAGGTGCAGAAACAGTCATTTGTATTGTAATATGTTATATGTATATGAATTTCCACGGAACTGTTTTCACTATTTTCACAGCACTACTCAAATTAAATCATACTGCATATAGGGCTGGGTACTTGTTTTTTTCCATATCAGTAGTGAACGATCATTACGTTTAATATTTGTTGTGACACTGCCTAACCCTCCTGCTCTTCAAGGACCCGCCAAGCATCAACACTTTTTTTTACTCATTTAATTTGTACCACTTTTTGATACAATCTTCCACATGACTTTCTTTTATTGACAATTTGGCAATAGTAAACCCTTTCTGTTACAAATGCACCACATATGTTTACATCTGTTATCCTTAAATAGTGATCTTAGATAAGATAGGTGCACGTTATAGCAGAAGGTTATAGCATTGATTGGCTTGGAGCAGGAAACCCCCATGGAGACTGGCTGTGTTAAATAAGCTCTGGTATCATGCTCTGTATATGTCCCCTCGGTGGGCCCCTGCAGAGACACAAGTGCCCTCAGCTCTCTGACCAGCACGCTCCTCCTAGCAGCACCCATTTGTGCACTTACCTCCCGAACAGCCACCAGGGTGAGTCAGGACATCAATATGCAGACTTATTCTAAAATATGCTCTGTTCACGCCAGCTTTCCCCCGACAAAAGTTACTCAAGATTTTTTACACAAATAAATGGATTAGAGGAGAGGGATGCAGACTAAATCTTTGAACCCAAGTGCCAGTTTTAGTCATTCCAAAAACAACAGTGAATAAGATTACTGAGGCCCTAATGACATGATTGATGGAAACGTATAAAGGTAGGCAATGGAAATAAAAACAAGCCTAGCACAGCAAGTCTCAGTATAATTTTACAACATGGATTTAACACGGCATAAAAATGTTCTTCATAAATGTCAACAATAAAATGTACACTAACTATTTAACATGCACCACTTTGAACCACTATAAATAAAGATTTACTTCTCCCTTAATGTTTTATTATCCGATTACCAACCACCTTACAGTGTGGACGGATATTGGACTGCTTCTGGGACTTACTACTAACGTATTGCAGTTGAAAAGATGATATTTTTTTACCCTGCAGCATTAGTTCTAGGAACTGTTCCAAAATTGTCAAGATCAGACTATATCAACGTGGTATAAAGGTGGATTTTATAGAATACAAATACACTGCGGGTAGCACCTAAGATCAAACTTTATTTTCAGGACAATGACTAGTTGCAAATATAAATGGAAGAACAATATGGATATTTACAAACTATCAATAGAATCTGTAGCATCCTGGTTTTGTGAAGAATGAACTCAAAGTTACTATAGACTCCAATGATCCATGAGTCTTTTTTAAATAGAACAAGTAGAAGTAGTAAGCAAGTATCCTGAGGGGCTGAATGTCATTGCAGGCAAGACATATGATGGCAACCAAGTTATGATAAAAGGGTTTTATGAGCATTTTATCACGTGACTGGGCATGACACACCACACTGGGCCGTAGCTTGCCCCCGGTCTTAACGCAGCACTAGCGTGATAATCTGCTGGCAGATAGCGTCAGCGCTACTGCGTGAAGCTCTAAACAAGAGGTCTGCTGTGCCCAAATATCAGGTGGACTGGAGCAAATTGAGGGCGCGGTGTGGTGCATTCAGTGAATTGCCAGAACTGTTAAAATAAATATCAAACCAGCCCACTGAAAAACATAAAGTGTAACATACTCAAGGCATAAAAAGCCTTCTTTTGTTTGGAAATGTATTAGGATGATAAATGCAGAACATTTCAAGGGCAGGTATAGAGCCAAATGTTTGGAGAGAGCGCACACACGTAGAACCATAAATTGTCAGCTACTTCTAGTTGTGATACATAGGTCTAATGTTTTGTAAGACTGATGTCTATGGTTAGAGAAAATGAAGTGCAACATGGGTTGGTTTGTACATTGAATTCTAATAAAATGAAATAACAAAGGATACGAAAGAAATTATGAAAATATGAATAACTATAGCATAACTTAAAATATCCTCCTCTTGTCCATATGCCACAGCGAGAAGCACGGGCTCAGGAGGGGTCAGAGCGTCAGTAACCGTGCTTGCGGGGATTAATTTAGGGTTGCCATCCCAGAGAAAAGTATGTATAGATGAACTATTGGTATATATAGGCTATTTTAAAACTAGATTAAATACTTCACACCTGGATGTTCGTGCGCCATCCGGATGCACCAGATTATATCATGGGGGTTCAGGTCTGTTATTGTATCCATATATAATTTTTTCTTGTTTATTAATTTATTATTTTCAAACCTATATTCACACCTTAATTTCACACCTACACCTTATAGTCACACCTCTCTTTGCTGCCTGGTATTGAGGCAAAGATGGCAGAAATGACCCACACTGCCAGTGATTTTAAATGCCACAGCAGTCACAGATTGGTTCAGATGCCATCACCGTATATGTACTTGTACCATCGCACTCCAGCCACCAACGGCCAAGTACAGCCTCTTAACACCAGCGTTAACATCGTGTAGGTAGCGAAAGTCCAACCAGGACACACTCCCTCATTAACGCTACTGAGCCGTTAAGACCAGGGGCAAGATACGGTCCCTTATGTTAGAATGTAGGCTTGGTTAAAAAAAAAAAAAAAAAAGGTAAATATTTTTAAAAATGGTCTTGATCTGTATCAGCACTAGCATAAGACGACATGGAAAAAAACATTAGTGCTGAAGATGAATATTACTGAGCCTTTTCTTAGTAACAAAATCAACTTTGACATTTTATTATTGTGACTCTGCAAATTGAAATCAAAACCTTTATTATAAACTCAAATATATGTAAAAAAAACAAAAAAAACATTTCAAAAGCCCCTGTTTTGCACTTGGGAACACTGAAGTCAATAGAAAAAAAGCAGCATATATATGGGCTGATGTCTGAGACGCTGTGCAGTGAATGTGCTATTAGAAAACCCTGAGAGATAATTACACATGGACAATAGAAAACACAATTACACCGCTTCAGTACTACATGGCTCAGTTGGATGCGCGAGTCTCCTATATACATGTAAACAAACGAACATAAAGAAACTGCTATTTGTCTGCCTTACCATTTGTGGACGACCTGCAATCTAAAATAAATCCAATTTGTATTCTCACTCAGCAAAGTCAAAGTCGACAGTGTTTTGGTTTTGTCTGTCGTCTAAAGCGCATTATCAAAGCCATTTCACTGGAAGGAATTGATGCCCAGATATCGCAGCCTCTCTCTAATTTGTTTTATATTCTTGCAGCGGGAGACATTTGGAAGCTATTTGCGAGTAGTTGGGTAAGGTAAAGGAACAGCTTGGCTCCTGCAGAACAGCTTGTACGTATGATGGCCCTAGCGTTCAGGTGATTAACTCTCCAAGATGTTAGCAGGTGCGTGCTCATCTGCAGCCGGAGAGGGACTACATATGGCATTAATTAAATGATCTGGAATTAACAGCGCAAACTGCCACACAAACACGAGCTAAGCCATTATATTTTGGATAATTGTGTTAGAAGATAAAGAAATACTTGCTTTTTATCTTGGAGTTCATTACTTGTAAGCAGTAGTCGTGAGAAGACAGAATTGCAAAGTGCCACCGGGCCGTGATAATTACCCGTCTCGAACACACAGGAAGAACGCTCGCAAGATAATGGACTCTACCTAATCCTGCCCCATTTGCATGAAAGTTACGGGATCTTTCAGTGCTACATAAATACGTGTGGTCCAAATGCTCTTAGCCCGTAGCTCTTCTTTGCACTACTGACCCTGGTACGATAAGGTCAAAAAACCGAGCACAAATGGGAGTAAGAGAAAAAAGGTTACTAAAAGGAAGCTAAAATGCATTGCAGATGAATTTCACACTTGTTTTTACACAACAGCACATATTTGACCTGCGAAGGCATGTCTGCTTGCTGTCTTCTACAAAGTGTCTTCTAGTAAAAGGTCAGAATATAATGATGCAATCTTCAGCATATTAATGTCACCTGTAAGCAACGGCACAGTAAAAGCTTAGATATCACACCTTATGCATCCTCTGTTAGTCAACATGAACAACATGGAACATATTGTAGCAAGACTTTTGGTTAAGAAGCATTAAATTATCCATATTCCTCCTACAATTTACAGATGACAGGAATATGGATATAATCATACTCATATTCTGGTGAAGTGTAACATCATCTGAACAATAACTGAACTGATCTTCTCCAAATATAGAGCTTGGGATGAAACTTCATCTGTGACAAAGAGATGCACAGAGATGCATTAGCAAAAACAGTAGAAAACAGGTAAAGTTTTTCAAGTTAACATCTTAAAATCTCCATTGGTTTAACATGAGGCTAAGTGGAAACTATTGAGGTGCGAAGCCACAATTCTGAGCGAGTACAATATCCACAAGTTTCAAATGAATTACAACCGTCATAGCAATTAACAATTTAAAACAAAATATTGTATTTCTTATTGTCAAAAAGTCCTACAAAAAAGTAATTAGACTGAAACTTGCGAATGCAGTAGTGTCACATTTATGACAGAAACTTCAGTGGCGCTGACTATCCCCAATGTTTGTTTGAAATCCATAAAGCTGTTAACTTTGTGAAATACATTTTGACACTTTTATCTGGTGCAAACTTTGTAACTTCTTGGCATGGTACAAAGAAAAAAACCTCTTAAGGCATTGTTCAAGCTTCTATACTGGCTTGTGGTCTGAGTTTGAACTATTTGTACTTCACCTGCCCTGCCCCCTCCTGTCGCCCCTCTCACCTGGCATGACTCAGTAAGCACAATCTTTCCCAAAAATCGTATTAGGCCCACCACAGCCTCTGAGTGCTCATGCATTATTCATGTGTTTTTCCAAAGCACTCACAAAAATGGGTGAATAATCCCAGCTGATGTTTAAAATGCATAGCTAAAATCAGACATCTTATATGCTAGCTTAGCATTACCAACAATTCCGTGGAAGGGCTCTCAGGAACCCAATAGGACTTACAATGTGAAGTGATCCAGAAGCCATAAGAAATAAATTATTCATTACAATAATCTAATAAGATGAAATGCATGCATTACACATCTTGGGTTGGAAATGAATGGCTAAATGATCATCAGTGTAACAGCACATGTGGCTCTCTCAGGCTGAGGGCTGCTATATTTCAATGGGACTCATTAGCTTGCAAACATTAGCTTTTCATTTATGCATGGGATGTTAATCCACCTAGCACTCTAGGTGTTCTTACAATCCCAGCAGAGCTCGCCACTCCATCAGTCAGGACAGCTGCTCCATATACACTTCAAGTCATGTTCCGCACCAACTTTACTCATGCATATGTGAAGGCCTCTGCACTGTGACAAATGTACACTGAGGTTATATGGAAGTAAGGTATACTATAGATCTGCCCAAAGGGACCTACTGCTTATAGTGATTTTATCTTGTGACAATATGTTACATTAGTGATACAGTCTAAATCGCGATACAGTGCTTTGCGGTTAAATGAAGCTCTATACTCAAATACAGTAAGTTGTTTTGTAGCCACTCCTCCTAGCCTCCTAGCTCTAACTGAGTAACAGGTGGATTTAACCAATCACAATGAAGTGTGAACTCTCAGAAGAAGCAGCCGGCTTTAATTACCCGTTTGAAAAACAGTGCATTTATACTTATTTTATTAAAATGTTAACCAACATGAATTGACATATGTAATCTACAGGCCATGACTTCACAGCTCATTCAGTCATATCATTTTCCACAGTGTACAAGCAATAGCCTAAAACAAATGTTCCACTTGAGTTATACTTTAGTCTAACTGACCCAAAGTGCAGCTAACTGACTCTTCCATATCATTTCAAGACAACATGTTCCCCACACAGCAGACATATGCTGTAGGCCAGCCTGGAGGAGGACGGGAGATTCCACAGCTGTTCCTGCTCAAATATGCAAATTGGTCAAATATGCTTGGGACTAAATATAACCGATCATTAAACTTTCAGTGTTGCATTAAGCAGCAGTATAAAGCAGTAATGACCCCTCCGTGTGAAGGAAGGGAGCAGGGGAGCGAGGCATGTCTGGAGAAATAGATGCAGAATCCATCAGGAGAAGCATTCTGGGACTTTATCTAACTGTTATGGCTTATGGCAGAGTTGTGGCGTGCCGAAAACTCAGCCAAATGAAGTGCCAGGCCTTGTTTATATACTGCTGAGTGCAATATATCTGTGGTGTATCAAATGGGGAGGGCTTTCAAACTGCACATATTCAATGAGATGAAATTTTAAAATGCCATTAAAAATGGCCGCATCACCTATACTTCAAATGTAAAAAATAATGCATCACTGTGTCAACTTTTAGAGTTACTGTTTTATATGGTTGTAAATATTGATATCTGCAAAAGGTGTTGAGTTAAATCATACATGATTGTTTGTGTCAGCAGACCAGACGTATTATTAGATTTACTATGTAGGTCTAACAGCAATTAAAAACACTTGCCTAGAACATTAGAATACAATGAATGCAAGAAGTGATGGATTGATGGACAGTATTTTGTGTGCCTATTAGGACAATCCAGTTTAAATGAAGCATGTATAGACAAAATGTCCACGGTCTATGTTTTAAGTCATGTAATTTCATTCATAGTGTGATGGTAGTTCTGTAACTGTCTGCTCCTCATGCTCATGTGAAGAGTGGACAGAGCCTAACTCAGAGTGGCAGATGGACAGAGGGCATGTGGTAAACATGCAGGTCAGAATGACATTAGAATGTCTTTTACTGGCCAGTAACAGACATGTTGATAAAAATTGGGAAGTTAGGACATTTTTAAGCTAGCCCTTTGGCTAACTAAGATGTACTGCTTCTCACAACACATGATACTTGGAATATTCTGTGTCAAAACAAAAACGTTGATCTTTTTTACACTTACACAAGGTGCAATCAATTTTTCAGTACTGAAGCATACACGACTTTACCCTCCAGCAAATGTCTGGCTTTTCCACGGTCAGACAGAAAAATTGAATTACTACCATTCTAGTTTGACTACCAAGATGCATTATGTGTTTGGACTATGTCATTGTTGACAAGTAAATGTGAGGGCTGTGGTGGGCTCAGTTGGTTGAGGTGAGGATGTGACCTCAGCAGTTAGACACACGAGCGGCAGACAAGCTCACACGACATGCATGAGCGCGCATGGAGGAGGAGGGGGCAAAGTCACTGGGCAAACGGACATGCAACTGAAAACATTACAACAAATGACCGAGTCCATATTATTTGATGTTGGACTCATCTTTGATCACTTCATCATTCTAAAATCTAGTCACTATTAGTTTAGATTAACCAATTAATACACTATCTTTCAAGTGGCAGCAAATCTTCCAATGGTCGCCAGTTCTAATGCCTACAGGCCTCCTTGGGCAAGACACACCTACCTCTTCGCCATGGTCTGCTAATGTTTGTGTTTGGTCATCTTTAAGAGTGTCTGTGTAATCCCTCAGTCATCCAGTTATGATCCACAGCTGGATGAGTGTCATCTTTAAGATTGGTTGAAGTCTTTAATTAGCTGTGCCGGGCAGAAAGGCTGCACGCATTTGTTTGTATAAAGAAAAGTTTGACATATTTTGCATATACTGTAGATTTGCTAAAACTTGTCTTATATATGACAACAGATGAAGCAGATGTTGATTTAGTGCAATCATAGTTGACTGGAGTGTACACTGTATGGAATGCCTATCGATCTGAGCAGTGCAGTGTACGAGTGTCTCCTGTTGTCATGTGACTTGTCCCCTCTCCAGCACCCAGGCCCTTCTGCTTTCATCTATAATTCACCCGAGCGTCAAATACCATTTGTCCGCCGCAGAATTACAATTTCATATCTCCTGTTTCTGGGGAATTGCTTTTGGGGTGAAGACAAGGAGGGGTCCACAACTATCCAAAGAGTCAGGTGTTCTTTTGTCACTCCTCTTAAGGGAATAAAAAGAGAGAGGTGTTTGTGTCAACGACATGCCAGTGGAGTGAGATATGTCTTTACAAAGGCTGCAGGCGCTTACAGTTCACATGGAGGAAAGGAGGAAATCAATAAGCAGCTCTGCCTTGGCCACATCGCTTTAGGTCCCGAATAAGAATATTTAACATGTTTCAGAAAAGCATGTGGTTGTGAATGAACACGACCTAGCAAATATAAACGAGAAAGTGGTAGACGATGCCTTCTTTGTGCCTTCTGTTCAAAACCAACATCTCTGTATTAGGCTAAGATCATTTTACAACTATATCCACAGACCTCCTGTTGGGTCTTCCTCCATGAAAAGCAAATACATTTCATGCAAGTTATTTATGTTACTTGCTTACATAACACAGTAAAGGTAAAATGACATTTAAAATTGGGCTTGAGAATAAAATGGAAATTCCAACTCCAACTCCAACTCCCGTTTTATTAAACGGCTTGAATGAAAGAATAAAAGCCAGACAGTGATAGTGTTGTACGGCCAACCCCGTCAATGACAATTTTATTAAACTGTGCAGCAGCCTGTGATATTTGCTGCATTTAGTAATACAGAGCAGTGCATTAAGGTGGGGGATGTTAGCTGTCTCTAGTGGTAGATCTCAGGTAGGCCTGCCAGTGTGATATATTGCTGAAGTAAATATAGACGATAAATGATAACGCTGAAACCAAACCATAAAGCAGAAAAGTTTTCTAAATGTACAATATTGTTAAAAAAAACATGAGTTGGAATAAATAAATACCAGAATGCAACACATAAGTACTGAGTTTGCATCTATAATGAGTCATAGAAGTTAATAATTCAAGCTTCTACAGCCCAAATCTTATATTGCAAAAAAATAACCAAAAATGTCCCACTAGTTCAAAAAAACACAGTAAATAATGACCCCAAATATGAGTGTTCCATTTATGATTTATTTAACTATAAGTCGATACAGTAGTTACTTATCGGGGCTTAATCTCAGCAATTTGTGGCTGTCACTTGACTGGATAAATTTGTTAATCTCATGGACTAGCTATGATTTGATTTATATGAATGTATTGGATTAACACCCAGCTACAGCCGTCCAGGTAACATTGGGAGTGAGTGAGGGCAGTCTATAGAGTTCAAACATCTTCAGGCTATGATAGGCTACTTGTGCAGTGCCTCGAGGCCCGAGCATATTGCACCTACACTTTATTAAATGGCCAATGGACATAATGGCCCCCTTGTTTGGATCTCATAACATTACAGAGCGGTCGTGTTAGCGCTTATTATGTTTGCAGACAAAGTGTGCATAGAGAGTAGGATTCCTGCAGCTAATAATGAATCGTTTTGTGAGTGTGCTTAAACGGCAGGTAGGTAGACAGAACAATGGCTACCCTGGACAAAAGAAGAGGGACAAAAGGTCAGCCCACTTTGATCAAATGAGAAAATAGTGATTGTGATATCAAGAACACAAAATGGGTCTGTGTTGGAGATGTAGCACACATACACGCTAAGGCACAAAGTAATACCATTTCTATGCCTTTGGTATAAGGTTGCAAACATTTTTTTTAGCTTTAATGCTAGTCTTTGTGTGCCCTACATTTGTTTTGACCAATGATAATAATGGGGACAACAGAAGAAAACGTACTACAATGACTATGTTTACATGCGTAGAGAAATCCGAGTGTGCTAAACAACCAAATTGAAATCGTCTTTGCTGCAAAACCTGCCAGACCACTACTGTACCAGTCCACATGCAGACCGTAATCGTAGTTCACAGGTTTACATCCATTTAGAAAAATCGGTTTAAATTGGACTAGGCCAGTTATCCTGTATTCCTGCCGAGCATGTAAACGTAGTGATTGTCAACTCCCGGGTCTCCGCTGCTCCATAATGGTGTACAAATAGAACACATGGTATGACCAGAGAAGGTAATAGATATGAGTCCACCTGATCGATCAGCCTGAGCCTACAAACCAATTATTTCTGTTGGCTGTGACTGTCGAGAGATTTCATTTTAATTACCTCTTACAGTCAATGTGCTCTCATATTCAGGCTAAGGTCAGGGAATGGATTGGTGGCTATTATTTTCACTATGTTTTCTTTGCTTAGGGGAAATGTGTGAACGGTGTATTAAGACAAGACAGATGTGTTTTTTCTATCTTCTTTGTATTTACTTTCTATAAGAAGGATAATGCCATTAATATTTGTTCTGGGTTTGCAAAATTATACTTTCAAATACCCAGATGCCCTCAAACCCTTTCATGTTTTTGAACACAATTTATGCAATGAGTATAATTAGTTGGAAATAAACAAGTTACCATGAGAACCAGAAAGAATGAGTCTCTTTAAATCTATTTACATTCAGCTTGCTCCTTTATTTCAGAGAATCGTGATCTTTAAAAAGCTTTTTCCCCTCTCACAACCACCCTGGGCTGGAGAATGTGGGTATATTGAAATGTCTTGCCCAAGGACATAGCAATCGTCTGGGATTTGAATTACAAATCTTTCAGTAGCAAGACAATGTTTTATCTACTTGGCCATTCTTCGCTACAGGTGTATAGACTGGATGCAGTGGAACCTCTGTGTTGTTCATATTCTATTTTAAGACACGAGTATAACTATCACTGCATCAATGGTCAGAATCAATTATTCTATCAGTTGAACAACTGGCACCTGAATACATCAACTTCACACGAGGCGACCAACACGACAAACATTATTAAAAAGACCCATCAGTGGTAATCTTAGCAATGGACAGAGACAGGAGTTATTATGTGGTGGAGAGCACACTGTCACGGTTACTGAATATCACGCTGATACCAGCACACTCACCTGTACCCCATTTTTACCTTTCTTTATATACAACAACTTGAGTTTTGCCACTTGAGTTGGTGCAATTATCAAAGCACAAAGGTCGCAATGAAATTTTAGGTAATCAAGTGGTAGTTTAGACCTCTACAAAACTGTAGTGAAATTGAAAGGATTCTTGTATTCGTTTATCAGTTCATATTTCAGTCTTCTTTCAGATAGTAATGCTCGAAACAGAATCCTTTTAAAAAAGTTTTCAAGATTTATATCGCAAATCTAATTGCAACTGCAATATTTGTAAGAAACACTGCAATTCAGTTTTTTTCTCAAATGTATGTGCTGGGTCGGCTGAAAAACTCAGCCCACCCAGCACAATGTAAGTGTGTACACCTCTTCCTACTAGCAGATTACAAAACTGCTAACATAAACTGGTCTAGGGCTGCAGCTATCAATTATTTTAGTAATCAAGTAATCTATTGATTATTTATTTCAATTAACCAATTAATCTATTGATCTTGAACCTAAAATGTCCTTAAAAACATATTAGCTGTTGTTTTTTAAGTTATGGTTCATAGTTAAAACAAATAAGTATTTCTTCAGCTTGAAATAACACATTTATTCTTAATTCCACATCAATGTCCCCAAAACAGAAACAGTTCACTTATCTGATAGACCAGATCAAAATGTCCCAAGAATATTTACTACCAATTCACTTGTTAACAAACTGTATTGTTAACAGGCCACATTAAATGTGAACTGCAGTTACAGTTTCTATGAAATAATTTCATAGAAAATAAAGTTTTATGTCCCATCACTTCAGCTAAGATAAGAGTTAAACATCTAAATGTGTTTATCCTGTCGTGTTGTGGTCTGTCTGCAGCACTGAGGTCATTTTACAGAGTGGCGTTTGATTTAGCCTCCATGTCTTCACCTCTTGTCGCGGTCTTTTATTGAACTGCTTTGTTTTCATCATCGCAGTTCTCCGTGCTCTCGCATGCAACTAAACTCTGCTCCCTAACTCCCTCGTGGATCTAAAATCCCCTGCTCTCTTCACTGTTGTGTAAAGTGGTCTAGAGCTGCAGCTATCGATTATTTTAGTAATCAAGTAATATATTGTAGATCTAAAATAGCCCAGTCTCTTCACTGTTGTACAGTTGGTGCTGTGCAGGCTCCGTGTGAAAACATGCTCTGTGCAGAAACAAATCATCGATGCAAGAAATAAGAATCTAAGCTTTTTAGTAATCAAATTACTCAATTTACTCGATTAATCGTTTCAACCCTTAAGTGGTCAGCTTAATCTTTTCAAAAATAGGTAACAATAAGTGACTGAATAATATAGTGAGATGGTTACTTGTCAAAGTGGGTGTTAAATAATAACATTAAAACCATAACTCAGCAAAATTGCCTTGTCTCCGCAGCTAAACTTAGTATCGTCACCTGCTACACAGACACTTGTGGATCCTTAATAATAAAAATGAGGAGATAGGTGACAGCTCCCAAACTTCTCCTTTAGGCAAGCTTATATTGTCACCTTATAGCTGACAAATATTCTGGCACTCCTGAATTGGCACTTGGGTCTGGATGTTTATTTTGGTAGTACAGTATATGCTGTTCCTATTATAGCTCACAGTACATTTTAAAAGACTTTGGTTGCTATGTCAAAAGAGCAGGTGCAATAGCAATTTTTCTATTACATCCCCGTTATAGTTATCTTAAATGGGCTCGCTTCCATTTGAATCCAGCATTAGCCTG
>KN485512.1:0-20720 GCA_000787095.1 Periophthalmodon schlosseri | reverse complement strand
GGAAGAAAAAATGTTCAAAGGTTCAAATAAATATTTCACGTTGGCCAAAGCATCACAACAGCAAAACAAGCCGAAAAATCGAACTTTTGTTAAATCCAGTTGAGAGAAAAGCAAAGCCGTCCTTCCCATTTTTTTACTCTACGTGTTTGGCTCTGAATCTGATTTTTTTAAATGAACACAAGTAAGTACAAAGCAGTGGGCGGAGATATGGGATAGGTGACAATAACTTTGAGTAACTTCACAATGAGAGAGCACTGCTATAACATGAGAAAAAAAAAAAAATCTATTTTGCATATTATGTCCCCTTTAACAATAAAAACTCTTTGACTTTGTGATTTTTGGATGAGTGGAGCAGGCCTACAGATGGTGACTCAGAGCACAAAGCTGTTACTTACATCACTGCAACAAAAGTCAGCAGATCCCCCACAGTCTCCTTTGCTCTGGTTCGTTTCAGTCTTTGGGGCCAGCGTTGTGGTGGTACAGTGCTATCTGTGGCAGGTCGGAGGAGTTTTGATTTATTTGCACAGCTCGCCCAAAGTGACGCTCTGACAGCCCGGATTGTAGCGACGCCATGATAAATGCCCTGTAAACAGACGCTCGCAGCCTAATAAGAGTGCGCTCACTGTAGATCTGGAGAAGAGGCAGAAAATGGAGAGATATAAAATATAAACTACTGGGTTCATGCATTTACTTAATCTTAAAATGCAACTTCATTCAATGCAAATGCTGTTGATATTGGCCAAAGTCTAGTAATTATTTGTGTATGTCTTCTCTGCTGTCGTAAAATGTATTAATGGCTTTGCTGGACAGGCCAGTAATTTAGAAATTCAACAAAATGTAAAACAATTATGAAGGAATAATTAGTATGTCAAAACTAAAAGCATACATTGTTACGCATTTATAGTTAATGGGTTTTCTGACAAAACACGGCGCAACTCATTATGAAAGCATAATGTTGATGGCTAACTTGGAGGAAGACTGCTACAGTAGCCACAACTGAGAACATTGAGTTAATCTCAAATCACTACATGAAAATGGTGTGTGATTGACATAGCAGTGTATAGGTACATCCATCTCCAGCAGCACAGACCTCCAGGCTGTGTGACTGACAGCCCGGTCCACAGCACAGTAGAAGAAAACTTGGATAAATCAGCTCCAGCCTCCCCACTGCACCATCCCTCAGCCAAATGGACAGCACTCTACAAATTTAAAGCATCTCTCCTGGAAGAGGTGCTGCTGATGGAGAGTGGGGTGGTAAAATATGTGCTTGTGGGCAGCAGAAGAGGAAACCGTCTGTGAAATCCTTTAGGCTTGTAAACACAGGCCTATACTGGACAAGCAGGCCAGGAGGAACCTGGGCTGTGTTCAAGTGATAAGCGCCAAATGGATTATCATTTGTAGTAAAGATGGCCAAGGTCCTGAGTACTGCTTTCTTCTCTCACCAATATAGTTTACAAAGGTACAAACGATTTGACTAGACAGGCATATTTTTGAAGTATAACTTAATCTAATTTGTTGTGTCTAGATGAAAAATGGATGGCACATAATGATATTCACAGACTCTGTGTAAAAACACCCTGATAAGTCACAATCATATAGTGGTGTAACTTGGCATGTTTAAAATGCCCACTTTGTACCATGAAAAATCAGCATACAGTTTGATTGATTTACTCTTACCTAAAATATTGAAATGAAACGATAGAGAAATTACTGGAAAAATACAACAACAAAAGAAATGAGTAAACTTCAACAAAGGCTTTGTTGAGCCATCATTCAGCCTCTTTCATAGTGTGTGATTCATAATTTACACAGCCTACAATCTATTAAAAATTCGTAAAAGCATCTCTAAAGCTTTATGTAGTAAAGGCTTGTATAGCTTATTACTACATTCATTTTAGGATTGGTATTGTCTTCTGATCATGTTAGCTGTACAGGAAACTTTCCCTGACAAACTTGAGGACCTATTCATGAGTTTTAGCTTCCTGTTATATGGTGCCATTTTGAGAAAAAATAAATAGTATTTTGTTTTGAATTGTTAATCGCTAAGGCAACGGTTCTAACTTTTCATCACTCTGGAACCCATAGATAAAACCTAGCTAGCTGTTGCGTTTGGGTGTATTTAACCGACTCTAGCAGACCATATAACTATGGCCTGGGCTGTCCAGTCGTGTGCCCAGTGGTCTCACAGTTGTACTTCAGTGGTAATGTTTTGATTCTAGTCATGCATGCTTTAATTACCGGCCTCCCTCTCAGACCATTGGCTCAGATCTTCTCCACCCGAGCAGCACTCCGGAGTTAGGTGGCCTGTTTGGCAGCACCATTTGTCACAGCCGCTGTGGCGGTGTGGCGATTGGGTACACCTGACAAGAGCTTATAGGCACATTACTATAGGCACTAGAGCCCCCTGGTGTGTGCCCGCTCAACCTGCGTGTGTATTTGCTGTCTTATTAAATTATCTGTGTGCATGGCTTTTCACAGCGCGCACCCCGCCCCCCCGCCCCTCTCTTTCCATCTCAGTCCCAGGCTAAACATTTGTCTTTCCATTCATGGGTGAATTTGTATTCCGTTGAGACGGGTTACTGCTGGTGGAGGGGGGGAATGGGTGCAAAGTCCGCAGCCAGGCAGGATGTGCTTCCATTTTCTGCCTTGTTACAGCTCTCAGAGGACTGGAGGGGAGAAGAAAAAATCAAAATGTCTCTACATTCTCAGTATGTCCTCTAATTATTGCAGTGTATCATAACATAGACTAATGTTATTGAAATTTATTCTGCATTAGTATAAAGTTCAACTCTAAATCCAATACTGCATGGTGTGTTAGGCAAATATTACTACAGGCTTGTCCTATTAGTTAACTAAATATGTAATGACATTTATTAGAGTTACTTTAAGAGCCAATTATTTCTCATTAAATCGATTCCCCACAGTGTTTATTATGACGTTAACCCTGTTTAATCCCATTGGCTGAGACTGGTGTCATCGCCGCTAAAAGCTGTGCCTGATTAGTCAGGTGACTGTTTATTTAGCAACACTCCATTAAGTTGACACAGCCGCTCCGATTACGAGGTGTGCCACTCTGCCCCTAAATCGACAGCTGAGCAGTTATAATCAATGCCTTTATTTACATAATGCGCACTATAAAAACTGTCATTCATATACAGTACCTGTTACATGTGTAGAGGTGACCATTATACGGCACTTTGTTAAGACAAGATGGTACTGACTAGAAAATAGTTTGAATTGATTTTTATCTATTTATCATAACTTTACACTTCCACTGATTGCAAAACCTTGCAAAAGATAGTTATGATCTTAGCATGTTGGGTATGTGGTCGTGGAGTGGAAGCAACAGACTTTTTTTTTTACACTCTTCACTTATTCGCTGTCAAATATCCTTTATTAATCAAATTCAAACTGACCTGTCCACAGTTAATTCATTGAGGCCCCATAGGCACTCCCCATAGAGAGTGCTGTGTGGACAGTGACTGTAGTGTCTCTGCTCTTGGGCAGCTCTAAAGCCGCGGTCAGTGCTCATACTGCCCTAGACCTGTATGTGACAGCAGCTGGCCCTCACTGTCAGAGCAGAGAGTGAGAAAAAACTACCAGGAAGAAGAAATGGTGGATTTGAAAACGAGATCAAGAAGTAATAGTGACTTTACCTACTTTCAATTTGACTTATTATTATACTTACAGGCAAAGTAATTGAGCAACTGGCAAACATACATTCAAATTAAAATGCAGATCTGAAATGTTACAGTAAACAATGAGGGGATCAAATTTTAAGAGTAGCTATATAGCATTGCATCTAGCCAGGTAGATGCAATGTGTAACTGTCCAAACAAACTAATTATACTTGTATACTGTGTGCCTCACTTTCATCCAAAATACTGCCAAGTGCACTTTGTTGTATATTCAGAACAAATATAATATAATATATATTTTAGAGATTGACAGGTTTTTGCTGTAGCTTAATAGCACACATTAATAGCGCAGCTAAAACCTGGAACAGTCTTCCTGAAGATGTGAGACAGGCCTCTACTTTGACAATGTTTAAATCCAGGCTCAAAACAGTTCTGTTTAGCTGTTCATATGACTGAAAGGGTTTTATTCTGCACTTTTCTCCTTTAATGTTAATTTTATGATAATTATTTATGATTATTAATGTTTTGATTTGTTGTATTGTGATTTTAATGTCTTTCTTATTCTGTAAAGCACTTTTAATTACTTTGTGTACGAACTGTGCTATACAAATAAACATGCCTTGCCACATTTAACAATTACATTATAACTACAGTTGTATTAACCAGTGTGTGTGCTTCTTTACACAATAAATTACAGCAATAACAAAAGTGCAGCTCCAGAAGGCTTTTTGTAGATTTGTACTTCAGAGAAACCACCCGATGAACACAATAATGGCTAAGCTGTCTATACTTACAAAATAAACAAACAGTGCAAAAGACTAAATCGAGAGGAAAGGACGCTCGTTTCCTTCTTTCGCTTGTGGCCAAATGCATTTCCCACATAAACATAAAAGCATTCTGCCTTAAGTCCAGCCAGCTCAGCAACATGGCTTACTTTGAACCTAGCAACAATTCAATTTCCCAACGTAGGGATGTCACTTCAAAACTACTTCCAGCACAGACAAGCAGTTGTTACGTAATTTGTGAAGAAAATGTTTGATGCTCTTGTCTGTTCAGATGCAATAATATAAAGAACAATGCACAGATGATCATTTTCCTCAGTGATCAAATAATTGAAGGTTTTAAAATGAAATATTTAGTGGAAAAAAGTCACCCTATTTCGTGTCAGCAACTGTTTCCAGACAAAAAAAAAAAAAAATCACACTAATAATGAGGCATTAAACAACATTTAAAGGTGCACTGTGTAACTTTTTTGGTGGAGGCTTGCCACTTACTTGACTCCATGGAGATGTTGATTTTCTTTGACTAGCACGTTCCGCAATGTTGTAGCTTTTCTGGTGGGGGACTCCACAAACTGCTGTCTCCATGGAGATGTAAATGCTTTGCCTGGAATGTTCCACAGTATGGCTATAATTCTATCGATCTTGTTTTCATTCACTTACATCTGTTTTTACTGATCAAAAATCTTCTGTCAAACATGTATTATTACTGTGAGCCGGCAGCCAGCTCACCTCTCCACAGATCTGACCTCTAAAGTGGCTGTTGCTGTCCCCTGCTTGTCTCCATCGAGATAGATAAGTTTAATGCCATACTATGAAACATTTCAGGCAAAGCAATAACATATCCACGGAGGGAAACAGATGGCAAACCCTGCACCTAAAAATGTACATGGGGTATCTTTAAGCGTCACTTATCAGGGACAGTATTATCAAAAAAGCACTATCCAGCATTAACCAATCCAAATTACAAGCTGCTCACTATGAAGCTCATTAAGATTCACCATCGACAGACTTTCTCCGGTCTTAAATCCTGGAGGAATTGTCTTGCTACAATTAAATAAATGGAATCAAATCAATTCAGGATGTTTGCGAGTAGAGTGTTTATCTCTCATATCTCTGCTGATGTGAGCGAGCACGTAGCGAGCCACAAAGGCATTAAAAGCATCCAATTGGAGTAACGATTTCAGACGCTGGGGAAATGCTTCTACTATACCAGTAATTGAGCCTGTGATAGTCTTGGCAACTCGGATAAAGGCATTCTAATGGGCTGAGGCCAATGATCTGACTCATAATCAGAAAAGGCCCTCCACAGAAGCGCTTATTATTACACAAACACTTTTACGTTGTACTCAGAATGGAGAGTAAATATAATATAAATGTTTTTTGCCATGTCGACAGTAGCTCAGAATGGAAGAGATGTCAGGAGTCAGGCGGTGGTATATATCTGCTCCCCTCTATTTTTGTCTGGATAGATTTGTACATTTCCATGCTTGATCTGGTGTGGTGCCTCGTCGGGCAGATTGCTTTCTCTTGCAAACGTAAGACAGTCACAGCTGACGAATCAAAGTGTCTGGCAGTGCCCGGAGAGCGAGGACGAAGCTCCCGAAGCAAACAGCCACACTAAATCTGAAGTGATTTCCAAAGATGATCGCACAGATGGTGGGAACCAAGAGTGCTCCTGCAAAGTCTGTGCACCTCCCATGCTGTTACCGACACTTTGAACAGGAATGGCCCGTAGCCCATTAGAAATGCAAATACAAACATGGCTGGAGACTGGCTTATACTCAGACAGGTAAAAAGTGTGGCCAATACGGCAGAATGACAGGGTATTATAAGCGGCAACAGAAGACTTTTGGCTGTGCAATTAGATTCAAGTTAGGATGACACGTTTTTTTTCTTTGTTTGTTTTTTTAAGTGAAACCAAACTAAATAGTAAAAGAAAAATTTAATTCTGTCAACTGGATACAAAGTTTTTGAGTGAAGACATTTCGTGGCTCATCCAATATGGGCTGAGGCCAATGATCTGACTCATAATCAGAAAAGGCCCTCCACAGTTGGCATAGATATAATGTCGCTATTCTTTACACGTAGTCAACTTTAAAGAAGGTTAAAAAAAAAAAAAAAAAAGAAGGAATCCCTAATGTGATTTAAAAAGCTCAAAATATAAAATAAAAGAATGGTTGGCAAAGATTATAGCTGTATAGCAGACAAAAGCATAATGTCAGTCACCTCTTATAACCGCACACTACAATCTTGGCATAAGCACAACTTGTAGATAAACCACGACATTATCAGTGTAAGTAACTGAATCCATGTACTGAAAATACGTATTCTGAATATATTATTTTAAGTAACTGTATTTTGGTACTGTTACTTTTTTTTGGTGGCATTCAGAATACAGTTACTTTCCTAAATTAAAAGGAATACATGGTGGTAGTTCATCATGAGATTTTGGCTTTAACAGAACGATATTAGTGAGGAAAAAAGAAAAAGCGGCTTGTGGTACATGTATGTGTGATTTTTTTGTCTCCAATTAGACACAAATGAATGCATAGCAAACAGTGCAACAAAAATAAAGTGGTTTGTAATTATATGTCATGTTTTTTACACTATAAGATAATGCAATTCAGTGTAACAGTATTCCAGAATTCAATACTGTGATTGGCCCATGTAATGGAATACATTACAAAATACATTTTAGTTTGGGTATTCAGTATTGTGTAAATAAATACATTTTCAAAGCATTCTTCCTATGACTGCACATTATCAAACAGGAGTAATAAGCAAAAAAGTGTCTTTAGAACCATGTCATGCTGCTCATGGTTTCTCTTTGGCAGATGCAAAAGTACTCCCTGGCCTCTACTTGTTTCCTTGTGCTCAGTCTTACCCCACTGAAGAGGCGCCAGCTGCAGGTGCTCCAGGACCAGCTGGTTGAGGACCCCCTCCACACTGGCCTCTCCTCGCCGCTGCAGAGAAGGGTGCCCTTTGTTAAGGACCACAGCCGTGACACAAAACTCACTGCATATTGATAAAAGACTCTGTGTTTATACTGCGATGAACTGTGTGTAACGACAAGACATAATGCAGCAGTTTTCACACATAACGATATTTGGAACTTCATTTGCATTGAGTCATATTGCAAAACAATACAATACAATACTAAATATGAACTAAACTATATACTATGAACGAAATATACATTTTCAGAAATGATTTTCTATTAGTGAGGAAGAAGACAGAAAGATGTGAGCAGATGCCAAAAAAGATGTTATCTACAATAGTCCTTGATGTCTGTTTGAGATACAGGAGTTTCCTGGTGTTTATCTTTTAGTAAAATCGATTGATTAATTTCATAGAGTTTCTAGATTTATATCTCTCCTCCTCCATTTATGCAATGTATGTTTTGGTTTGTGTGCTATAATAACATGCAGAACTGAAACTGCATATGCATTGCTTCAGTGGTAACAGACGATGTAGACTCATTTGAAAAAAAGATATAATAAGCAGCACATCTATGTCTATTCAAATCCTTTCAACTTAATCTTACTTAACTAAACTTAATTTTTTTGTTTAATTTTGAGGCAAACTTTAAAGGGTTCATATTGTGCTAGTTTTTGATCTATATAATGCTGTTTCCTCATCACAAACATACCTGTAGTTTACACATGTTTAACACACAAACCCTACATATTTCATATTTCTTCTCTCAAACAGAAAACACTTTGTTCCACCTTGTGATGTCATGTGGTAATACAGGAAGTTCTGAACTAAAGTGCTAAGTGCTAAACTAAGTGCTGAACTAAAGGTAAAAGGAGCTGTTAACTTGAAAACTACCGCTTCATGACATCACAAGGTGGAACAGAGCACTTTGAGCTTTGGAGATGTAGACAGACTAATAATGGAGGGTAACTAAAACATGTGTGAATTAAACAAAAAAACAAAACCAGATATGTTTTTGATGAGGTAACAACATTATACCATGGCAGGAGTCAATTTTACGTAACATAGGACCTTTAAAAAAGATAAAATTATTTTCATTTCTTTTCTAGTCATCACAGGCACAAACAAAAACACAGCTTGCATGCATTATAATCAGTGAGACTTTGGCTCTGATAACTTCCTTTTCTTTAACAAAAGATAATTAGTTTTATCAGTCTGGTGACACTGCTGATAACTTTTAGTACTGCTGAAGTTGTCCAACAGTGGTTAATATTAACATAACTAATATTCACAAACACAACTTATTAGAAATCTTTCCTAATATTGACCGCTTAGAGTCAAAATCTGCCAACATGAAACCAAGCGGACTCGTGTGAATGTAATCAAGAGCTATAATTATGGAAAAATGATAAAATGGCAGGACCAAGGCTATTGATGTTCGCAGCAACACTATCAAAACAAATGGGACTGTCAGGGAGCAATTACCCTGATAATGTGAGCTGATAAGGACAACACTGATCATTTACACAGCTGACATTTAGAATAATCTAGAACATAAGCCGCGTATGGACTACATACACTCTGGGTCTATTAACCTTTCAGGACAAGAACACATTCAAAAGTCCCAGAGGAGGACACGTGTAGTTCAGATGAGTTTATGGATTTGAAAGGGGATGTTTTTAAAAGGGTGAATATGTTGACATGACCGAATGTGATTACTACAGATGTATGAGAATGTAACCTAAGTGGCAATAACAAGCAGTTGTTAGTAGTTAGGTAGATGTGTACTATAAGGCTTTGTCTATAAGATGTGGTTAGGCCTGTCACCATAAAAAATTCTGAAGCACGATATATTGCTACAGAGAAATATTGTAATAAACGATAATATTGAAACAACTTTATTTCTATGTCACAGTAATGATAAAGCAGGATTATCCCAGTTAACCTTTTTTAAATAGACAGCATCATTAAAAGACATGTGCTCCAACAAATAAATAACAGAATGAGCCATTAATTAGCCATAAAATGTTCTTATTCTATCCTCTACAGCTCAAATCTTATAGTATTAGAACTAAAAGAACTGAAATCTCACCACTATTGCAAAGAAACCTTACACACAAACACATCACGCCCCATGGTGCGTCTATGTCAAATTCTTTGCCTCTAATTTAATGTCAGCCGAACATAAGGAATATTATACAGAACTCATAAAACACATTAAAGCCAGTGATGCTCTGTAATGAAATGTCTTCTTAGAGACGAGGAATCTGAAAAAAGTGTTAAATAATTAAGTAAAGTAAAAGTACTCTTGTTTTTAAATATCATCAGTGTGTCAAAGTGCACTAAACTACTCTTTCTTGTCATTATTAGTTACTACTTAGTTAGTACTGTCAGGCCTTCACTGCTGTTGTGCGAGTTCCACAACTACAACTGCTACTGCTACTACTACTGTTAAGATAAATAACTCTGCTGAGCTAGTTTGTATAACCACTGCTATCGTTCATTATAGTGCTGAGTTCATGTGAAGACAGTGTGACTCATAGATATATGTTCAGGTACGAAATACTACAACTGATCAACTAACTAAATAGGGCATTGACTACTGATAGGGATGTACATTCATAGTGGGTCACCCTGATCGTACCAGCTAAAAATGCTCACGACAATGGGATTAAGACACAACACCATGGAAAGATGCTCGTCGCAGTCTGATAAGGCTGTGCAACGTGCCAAGAGGCCTGACTGGCCTGTGCACCAACAAAGAGGCACCAAGTCTAAACCGTGGTAGCCTCCCACTGTAGTTGCGTATAAAACTCATCGTATAGCTACACCTTCAGTCTCTGCATGGGAATGTCAGCACAGACTCCTTGTACAAATATTGCTTTCCAATTTATAACTTAATTCTTCTCTGGACTTTATTTCTGTTTCAAGTGTATTCTTTGTCTAAGCAGAACAAACATGATTGTAATAAATGTTTCCAGCTTCCTGCAAAAAAACACCATAGTAAATATACTACAACTACAGTATTACTACTACTCTAGATGCTGCTGACATAAATGTGTAGCTACATTACACAAAGGTGTTCTGGGGAGACATCATTGATTAGCAATACATTATGGTTTAGAACTAGGGATGTAACGGTACTGGCAATATCGCAGTAGCAAAATTGTCTCGATGTCGTCATGGTCTCTTTTCTGTATTAAATGGTATGTGTTTGTGCCCAAAATAACAGTTTTGAGTTTGTGTCAGTGGTACAAACTAAGACCACTACATACACCATGACCCATTCTGCTGCGTCACCTGTCAGATCAGTGGCTTGAGCCAATAGGATGACACGCTGTATGCTTTCCACACTCGTGTCACCAACACAGTGACATGCGGATGACGGCATTTGCAAAGAAGGGAGAAAGGCTAAAGAAGAAAGCTGGGCAGAGACACTGCATGCCCCTGCTTCTTTTAAGTCTCCAATGGATTTTTTTTTTTTTTTTTGCTAAGACCACGAGCACTAAAGGACAAAAGAAGACAGACAACAACACAGTAGTAGTGTTAGCTCTGCTGAGACACAACGTATCTTCAAGAAATAATTTCACCATGAGGACTTGCTTGGCAAAATGACACTCCAGTCCAGTCCAGGCTAAAAGAGTTCAGGCCAACAGCACTGCCCTACAACAGCACAAGGTACGCAGCAGAACACAGTGGTTCATGTATGCATTTTGATGTTGACACAAAAAGAACTAGAATATAAACTTTACTGCAGTTTTATTGGGCAGGCAAGGGAAGTTTGTTTATAGAGCACAACACAAAGTAGGGCCTTATTCAAAGTGCTTTACAGAACAAGAAAGTGTTAAAACTATAAAATTGCAATGTAATTAAGCATAGTTTAGTTTTGTTGGGAATTTTTTTTACTACTCCACCAGGCTGTTCATATTGCAGTTGTTCTTAACATAAATCAGTATCATTGAAAAATGAAGAAAAATGACTGACAGTAAATATTGTACCATGAGGTTCATACCGAAATAATATCGTACCATGATATTTGAGTACATCCCTATTTAGATGCAGGGTGTAATCTTTTTAGTATATTTAAGTTTTTGTTTTTTCCCCAAAGCATGCTAATCCACACAGACAGATGCCTAAATCACTCCAGTGCCGCAGGCAATGCAAAATATATCCTTGTATCTGAACCAACTTCAACACATATACAAGCCTAAGGTTCAAAAGCTGGGATTTGACTTGGATGCCACATTCCTCTGTTCTGTTGCTGCCCACACCCTGCCAAATGACTTGTAGATGAGACGATGCGCAGTGTGTGCATGCCTTTGTGAAGATGGACGATACAATGGCAGCCTCAAAAGCTCAAAGATTGGATTCATCATTTTTTGTGTTCTCGGCTCCCCACCAATCTGACAGGCTTTGGGCTCATTTGAATTTAAGATTGTGCCACAAACAGGCCTTAGGAAACAAATGCTGTCAGTAATTGTTAGAATTAGAATGACATTTTAATATTTCATGTGTGCCCACAAGTGTATATCACCACACAATGTTAGAGTCAAGAGCCTTTTTCCATCTGTCAGTTTGGTGTACCTACGCTGATGGTCGTAGGTGGCATGCTTTCTGGCTTCTGCCAGAGAAACCTGATATTTCTATACATTATAGATTTATATGTCGGTCATCAATAGAAGTCACAGTAGTGAAAGGATATGATGGTCCAGCAGATGCCCAGCTTGCTGTTGATCTGGCACCCGCGGGCATGCTGGCGCTCCTCCTCCATGTGTCTGAGGTTAGCGAAGTGTGCTGGCTCCTGCTCTGGCTGGGGAACACTCTCAAAGTCAAACTTGTCTACCTGGATGGCCATCCTGTCAAATACAAGAGAAAAACACTTGTAACATCACAGTCACATAAAGCAACGTAGCCTCTTGGTCTCATCTGCATGCACTGACATGACCACACACAATCTTTTACACTCATAAACCTGGGTTGCAGACTGGCACTGCATAGCTTATTGCTGTGCCAATACAAACAGCCATTAAAGGTTCCAAATCGGTAACCTTATAGAATAATTACCCAAGTCATTTTTTAAGTTTTTCAGGAAAATACCAAAATAAACTTCCTTTGTTAATAAGATGACCTGACGGTTTGTATCTTTTTGACTGTAAAAATCTTTCTGATTGGCTGAGGACAGAACCAATGAGACCTACAAATGCAGCAGGGTCTGGAGAGTAGGATGAAAAGGCAGTTAGGCAGTTATAATATGAGGCTGTGTGGTGTGAGAACCGCCCTGCTGCTGGAAAAGGCAGAACATGAGCAACTGGAATGCTCCTGCTCAACGGAACTTTTAAAGAGCACTCAAACTGTCCACACCCCTCTTCTCAGATTCTGCATCTTTGCCATTTTATTAATAATATACATGCGCAATTAAGTTTTCTAGATACAAATGTCAATCCAACATGACAGTAGTTTGTAAATGGTAAACAGACACGTCTATATACTGCAGTGAGCACACAACATTTGCTTCCCCGCCTGATAAGACACAGCCATATCACTTGTAAATCCATTTCAGAGATAATCCCCTGTTTTTTAAAAAGGATTTACAAGTGCATAAAGGGCTGAAAGAAAAGATATGAATCTCCAACTTTCCACATCAAAAATCAAAACTTGGGAATACTTTTAGAATTTAGATAGAGCAATAACATGCACCCAGGCCTCTTGTTCCTCTGTGAGTGATAGGCTTCACTTCAGACAGACAGAGCCCATTTAAAGTGTTTTTTTTCACATTAGGAGAGTGAGGAGAGGATAACAGCTGTAACCTGCGGCCCACTTTGCTGCACCCTCACTGCCTCTTTAAAGAAAAATGAGACCATGTGTCTTTGAGGAGCCCCAGAACTGCAAATTACCAGCACATCCATCTCCACAAGACATCCACTCTGTTTTTTAGGCATTTTACAGCACTATCTGGACTGGGCTCACGCTGCTCGCTGAATCCATGTAAATGTTCAATTCATTATACAACATATTGTGAAGATTTGGACCCACCGGCTAAATTAATCTGAATTTGTCTGATGGATAAAAGCACTATGGATCTATGTATTGATCCAGCCTCATCTCTGGATTCCAATTCTGAGGCTAGAACGGCTCCCTCATGAGGGCTCTCTGCTGTTCAGGGATAAACATCTCTGCTACGTCTGTCTGAATAAACTCATGTTCCAGCACTCCATACTTTGAGCAAAATATGGAGAAAACAAAACCTCCTCTAGTCTAGGGGTGTCCATGCTGGATAATAATACACCAAAAATATAGCAGGCCACAACAGTCTGACAGCAGAATTTTATTTCTTCCAGCACCACAAATCCTGTATACATTAATGATGTTTACAAACTGGAGCTGGAAGTTAGATATTGACTAGTATTACTCATTACCAAATGTAACAAACAACAACCATTTGTTTGTACTGTCTATAAACGTCAACATTAGTGGTTTTATTTAGCTGTCCTATTAAAAAGAATGGGATAGAATGTTCATATCAGATTGTGTGTGCAGCAATTCTAAACATGTCAAGACACGTGAAGACTTTTTACACTGAACTGTATTATATCACAGTATAAAAAATATGACAGAATAATATAATTACAAACAGCTTTATTTTAGTTGCACTGTTTGTTATGCATTCATTTATGTCTAATTAGAGACAAAAAAAAATCACACATGTACGCACCGCAAGAGTTGTGTTCTTTTTTCCTCACTAATATCGTGCAGTTAAAGCCAAAATTGCATGATGAAGTACCGCCATGTAATCCTTTTAATTTATGAAAGTAACTGGATTCTGAATACCACCAAATGAAAAAGTAACACTACCGGAATACAGTTATTCAAAATTAGTATTCAGAATACGTATTTTTGGTAAATGGATTCAATTACTTTCCAACACTGTCCATAAGGCAAAGCAATAATACGCTTGAAGACAAGCAGGTGGCGCACCCTCCACCAGAGCAGTTACCTAATGCACCTTAAGCCAAAGCCAGTTATGACTGACCACAATACCAATTACAATCAACACATCTTTACAAACTAAGCAAACCAGTTCAAAGTCAGAGCCCTGTGCTGCAGTACAGGCGGTCTGCAGTCGTACCTATGTTACACGCTGTAGAGTAAATGGAATTACCACACAAAACCATCTCCTGCTGAGTCCACAGACACACCAGCATCAAAGAGCGCAAAGGCAATGCAATTATCATTTCACAGTAGACCGAACAAAGACGCAGACAAATTAAATAATTAAATAATAATGAAGACTTCAAACTGGGAACAAGAGAGCACCGTATCTGCTGCGGCATAGACAAACCCAAGCCTCTTTGAAGATTAGTGGCACCAGGCACTGGTTTACATTCAAGACGCCTTCAAAAGCACACATTACACATGACGGCTAAAAATACCACATGCAACAGGGCGACAGCTTTCTGACAGGAGAAGATTTGGTCTGAAAGGATCGATCTGACTTTTATTCGTGGACAAGTGATTTAATGAGATGTTCCAGACAGCCACTTTTACATGGTGACAGTAGTAATTTGTGATCAGATAAAATTGTTCTAATCCTGTCTGTGAAGCATAGTTAAAGCACAGACATATTTTCTATGTGTATATTATTGCTCACCATGGCCATTCAGCAGAAATTAAGCACATACATACCACAATTTTTCACATGCCAAATGGGTTATTATCAATCAGAAAAGAGAGAGTTTTTTATTTACTAAGATCCATGCTAAAAACATGCTATACGCTATTATATTTTTGGCTGATGTGATTTATTGTAAGTAGGGATGCACCAATCCAGCTTTTTCTGTTCTGATACTTCCTTTAAGTATCTGCTGATACCCGATATTAACTGATACCAATGCAGAGGCTGAAAATATTATTTATTTCCTTTAAACACAAACGTAACTTCAGAACAACTTTGAAAAAATACAAGGTCAATATTACAAGGTGGTTTGGGCAAATCATCTTATTATGCCAATTTATTGACCAAAATGGAATATTGGCTGAACCGATATCTTGGAACCAATATCTGATCCATCAAAATTTTCAATATTGGTGCCAATATCCGATACCAGTATCGTATTGGTGTATCTCTGATTATAACCAACAATCAACTGGTGTCACTGGTAGAGAACTGTAGATACATGGATTTCTATTTCTGGGTACAAAGAAACTAGCTAACACACTAAAATGTACTGTTTGATACTGCAGGTGGTCTTAAAATAAATTCCCCCCCTCATTCTTCCACTAATCATTACTACAACAAGACTTAAATATGAAAGGGGAGGTCCGATCCATTGTAAAGATATCAATGTGAAGACAAGCTTTGTTTGTGTAGTCTACTATATCCATAGTTTTATACTGACTTTTGGACAACCAAATTTCTGCTTACGAGCTTCATTCAATGGAAACAAAGACATAAATTAGATATTACACAAGACCACCAAACTGTAACTCGATCAAGCAAAGAATCTGCCATGCTATGTACTATTGTCAGCTACACATCACAGAAAAAAAACAACAAATAACAAACATTCCACACTATCTGTAGAAATAATTCCAACAAAACCCCAAAGTGAGATCCTTAGAGAACCATTTGTAAGTGCGATTTAACCCTAGCATTGCTATGGCACTATCTGGCAGCACTTTTCCATTGATTTGATGTGGAGGTCTTTCTAGGATTTAGTCATATCTGCAGACTAATCTAGGCTATTAGCTACCGTTTAATACCAACCTGTGAGCGGGCAGGGGCCACCATTCAAGATTTCAGGGTCTAATTCTCAGCTGAACCCACAGAGGATAAGACCTGGCCTGGCTTTTATTTCCCACGCGGACAATGGCACCAAGGCTGAATTAAACCCAAGATGGACACATTTGTGGGAAACCGTGGACTCTCTGAAGGATCGTCTGCGTATATGTTGACTGGTGAAATGGAAAGATATAGATTGATTTGTAGATTGAGGTATTTGAGTTAATGAATATATACTGACGGCTCATTTTTTTTACACGGAGCCAAATGCAATGTTTATCATTTACAGAAAGTGTGCCTTGTTGTTCAACGTGTGTCCAATTCGAATAGTGATGACTAAAAATACGCTTGACAGTAGAAATGAGCAGAGAATACAGTTTTGAGATTTGATTTGTTTGATTCACTGCCTGTAACTATCCAAAAATATGCAAGCAAATGTGGGCTAATGGATCAAAATTGAACATGAATGTGAAGTGAATGGGGGGCTGTGCATGTCAAGCCCTTCACAATCCCTAATGCAAATAGTGGAAGACTGAAAACTGGATGTTTCATTCACACATGTTTGACTAATCCTCCAAAGCTCAAAACGCTCTGTTCTACCTTATGATGTCATGTAGTGGTAGTTTTCAAGTTAACAGCTCCATTTTACCTTTTGTTCAGTAGAGATTGGCAATTCCAGGGCTGAAATCATTCAAATGATTCTAGTGAAGGTGTATGGAGTTTAAAAACACAGTGGAGCACTTCCTGCATAAATTTTCAGGGTTTGTGTGTTAAACATGTGTAAATGAAACAAAACACAACTGGTATGTTGAGATACCAGATGAGAAAACATTATAAAATAGATCAGAAAATAGCATAATATTAACCTCGCACAGCAAGATGGATTCTCACGATATTTGTGAGAATCCATCTTGCTGTGCGAGGTGGATTCTCACAAATATCGTGAGAATCCATCTTACTGTGCGAGGTGGATTCTCACGATATTTGTGAGAATCCATCTTGGCATGCACCTGCTGCAAGGATAATGGGTAAGGTGGACCAATCAGAGAACAGCATTGAGGTTTGTGTGGAAGGCAAAGGCAAATCAAAACAAACATGGCGATGCCAACAAACCTACTTCAGCCTATTTTAGTGTCAATAAGGATAATTTTGTTTATGAAAAAGGTGCAGAAGGTAAGTGTTTTGTGCATTTGTGGACAGGGAAGATGTCTGTGCTTTTCTCTCAACTGGATGTAACAAAAGAGTCGTCTCGATTTGGATTAGTGGCCACTCATTGGTGCTGCAATGAAAAAAATCCCTCCTGCGGAGAAAGGATTCTTCTCATAGAGCGCAATGTAATCACCAACTGCTCGTGTTCAGCTGACAGGGACTGACAGGGATTGACAGGGATTGACAGGGACTGACAGGGACTGACAGGGGACCTACAACTTTCACAAAGGTCGAATTTTGTGGCAATTTTTACCTATTTTCAGATAATAAACTTTTCCTCAGCTCAAAATCCATCTGTTGTATTAAAAAAACGCTTTTTAATCGTTAGCTTTGGCTACGCTCTATGTCCGCTCTAGCTAAGCTCAAGCGTGGTTGGTTAGAGCAGTCACATGGTACGCCATGGACGAGCATGTGAGTGATGTGAACGAGCCACAGGTTTAGAACATGGTTCAGAAGTGCTCTGGAAGCATAAACATTATCAAAAATTTTTTAGAAATGTATTTATTATTCCCTTGTCTTTCGCAGCCGCTTCACTCCGCTCGCTTTTGTTACGCAAAGTCTCATGGGGAGTAGTTCAACTGTGCGTGGTCCATGGGCAGGACCGGATGCACCTAGCCGCTAAAGGCTAAACTTGCGACATGCGCCATTGAGCACAGCCCATTGACTTCAATGAGTGGCCATGTTTTGTGGGGGGTCCAGGGGCGGGCCGGGGTCCTCTTAGCCGCTAAAGGCTAAACTTGCGACATGCGCCATTGAGCACAGCCCATTGACTTCAATGAGTGGCCATGTTTAGACCCCGGGGCTTGCTTGTATCGCTGTTATGATGCTTTGACTAATCAGATTCAAATACTTGTCATGCTGTGTTTTCCGATCGTTTTCAGCGAGAGCCATCCCAGATTGAGAATTTGTAAATACATGTGCTACACATATCAATCTGACGTGAGCCATGTTAGCATAATATAGGCCCTTTAAAGAAAAGTCCACTATTGATGCAGTTATTACTAAAATAAGAACACATACCAAACTGTCATCAGCACTCTTTTAAGAATGCTGTATGGAGGCAGAACATAAAATAGTTAACTCCAGGGCACAACAAACTAATAATCAGGCATTAATTAAAACACTGATTGAATTAAGCAGAAAATTGGTCTTGTCCAGAATGCAGATTACTAAATGAAAACACACAAATCTTGTTTTGTAACCAAGTATTATGGGTTTTAGTTGTAAGACAGTAGTTAATAAATCAAAGTAGTTGATGTAGTTGTCTCAGGTTTAGGAGAACATAAGATTTGAGAAACATCAACGTTTAGTCTATTTTCTTTATTTTTATTGACAAAATAAAATGAGGATGAAGTGTATCGGTGCAGCAGGAGTAACTGTATGTATTTAGTCATGTTGAAAATAGTTGGGCTTAAATGATACCCATTAAAAGTTATTTGTATTCCATTTGAAGTCATATTTAGCTTGTATATTCGTCATGAACATCTCGTCTGCAGTGTGACTTCTGACACTATCTTGCTAATTACAGGCCTCCTATGATTGGCTATGGCAATGGAGTCTGTTTTAATGGCAGTAATAACAGCAGCTTAGGATGAGCAGGTCACAGCCAAATGACCCCTGTCTAATTAAATGCTACATTGCCAGGGACCAAAAGTGCAGGATGATCACATTAAAGCATATGGGGTTGCTTTCATGTGACCACTGCAGGGACTGGAATCATCAGCCGGTGCTCTGTAACCTCAGCACTGAACACCAAATGACACATCAGACAGCCCTGTGCTTTCTACGCTTCACGTAATAAAAGATCATTTCACCGATAACTACCAGCTTATCTTACTATAGTTTTAATTCAGAGAATTATCTTACTAGGCTTGCTTATTTTGGCAAATGAGTTAACACAATTTCCCTTGTGTGTTTAAAATGCTACCCAGTCTTAGTATATACAAATGCTGCCTGTAAAGCTGCCTTCTTTGCATTTTTCCTCAGCACAACAGTCATTTCACCGGAGAGAAGCAGGAGTAAAAGTGTATTTAGCAAGTGTGTATCTATTTTTAGCTCACGTGCAGCAGCTTAGGGCGGGGATCCAGCATGGCCCGTGCAGAGGCAGAGAGAGCAACAGTCTATTTTTAGACTGCGCTAGACTCGCTGTAACCCTTTGAATACAGCCACGGCAGCCATCCATCCTCAGCTCACTCCACACAGCAACACCAAGCCAATTACTGAGTATGCAGAGGGCTGCTTTAGTGCGGCAACAGTGGCATCAGAACTGATGCTCACACACACACATACCCAGACAAACAAAGCTATTTTTAGCTTTGCTCTTAAAATGCCTGAAGCTTTTTTGGAGGGGAATGTGCCGTTATTAGACAGCACTAGAGAAGCTATGACATGCAACAATATTCAAGGGAGAATGATGGATGAAAACAAATAACACCACAATCTTAACTTGACTCTAGCATAAGGGCAATCCTTTAACAATACATGAGTGGGCTACAGGTAGTAAAATCCACACTATTGCAGACTAACTGTAATGTGCTGTAAACTCAAGAGGAAAAATGGTTGGTACCATATATACTAACCCATCAACCCTGGCCGACAGCAGAGTTAAAACACCCCCTGGGAAGCATTTGAAGAAAATGTACCAGGAAACGAGACCTCACTCTAACAGATGCCACAGAAAAGTGCGAAACACAATCCCACTGAGGACTGGCAGCAGATATACATGTCAGCAGTCACATCCCATCTGTGTCAAAGCCACTGCTCTAGTAGACACTGTCCCAAGAGGTCACATCCTTTTGGAATACTTGATGTAATGCATATGTAAACTCAGATTATAATGCATCTTGTTGAAAAAATGCTTCTCAAGACAGGAAGACTGACTGAAGTTACATTATGCGCTCAGCCAACATGAAAAGTAGCTCAAAAAAGGGGAAAGGTGGTCACCATGGAAACAAGTGTTGTTTGAAAAGCTTGTGCAATGAGGTGTGTCTACCCTTGTGCACAGCGAGAGGCATAGGGAATGAAGAGATGCAGCTCTGGGACAGCTAACACCAGGGCCTGCACATGATAAGAGGGGCAGAGGTGGGGATGGTTAAAGCCCATGCAGCTGTGAGGGCTGCTTAACCTGTACACTGCTCTAAATCCTGAGCAGTGGGAATGTGAGTGAGGAATCTGCTGCTGACAAAGAGACGAATACAAATACAGGTTTTTAATTTTGTTTTTCTCTAAAATTTTAAATGTTGATAGTTTAGTTCTTCTCCACAAATATGACATGTAATTTGGACAAAGCCTGACCAAACTTTGAAATAATATTGAGGTTTGGGCAATACAAATAGATACTCCTAATGGGAATGTGTGTGTGTGTATATGTATGTG
>KN485510.1:3602-23206 GCA_000787095.1 Periophthalmodon schlosseri | reverse complement strand
CAGGAGAGGAAAGGAGAACAGCGCTTGTGATCACTGGCTTATTTGGTCATGCTAGCCCCCCGGTGCACGCCGCTACCAGCTGATTAGCCCTGCCGATTGTACCTTGTAATTGCAGTGCCTTGACCCCCTCTAGGCAAATATTAGATTTTAGTGGTTTAACCTTTCCAGTCATCAGTTTGCGGGGGGGTAAATTGCCCGGCCAGATGTTAAGGAGCGCAGTGGTAGTCCTGATCAGAAGAAGGGGGAACAAAAAAACTACCAACCTTTTCCGTACAGAACCCGGCGTCCGTCTGCGGCGCTGATTTGCGATCCTTATCCGTCCCCCCCTCTCCCTGATGTCGGGTTGCGAGCGAGACGTATTATTTAAAAACGCTGTAGTGGCGGTCATTAGCGGCCGGCGAGTGATCAATGAGGAGATCAATGGTGGATATTAACCCAGCAATCAGGGCTCCAGCTGGAGAGGGCTGTAGACCTGAACTACCTACTCACGGAGAAGTGGCTTGTTGGCAGAAGCAGGTGTAGGTGACATGTTATGATGCAGCGTTGAAGGAACTAGAAA
This sequence comes from Periophthalmodon schlosseri, assembly GCA_000787095.1. Classification (NCBI taxonomy): domain Eukaryota; kingdom Metazoa; phylum Chordata; class Actinopteri; order Gobiiformes; family Gobiidae; genus Periophthalmodon; species Periophthalmodon schlosseri. The sequence goes on along the minus strand of KN485510.1, from coordinate 22,647 downwards.
AAAAACTTTATAACTAAGAACTGAAACTTAAAACCTTTTACCTTCTAATCGAATGTAGGCGATCGTGGGACTACGCTGACCCCTTCTAATCTAAGTTCTCATCAGCCCAAGGTTGTGTATACAGGATATGATTTGTCGTAATTGTGTAATAATTATGAGTCATTGTTTGCCTGAATGTTTCATATTAATCTTTGACTTGTAATCAATTTTTATTTTTTATTTATCTTTTCCAATTTAAGCGCGCCTCTTCCTAACTATTTACAGATTGCAAAGTTATCATTTCAGCGTTTGCGTGGAAGTCTGTGGACATATTTGCGCCAGACAAATACAACATTTCCAAATTCATATTTAGGTATTTTCTGATGATTAAAAACAGATTTTTATCTTTTCTTTAGCGAACTACAAATTCCTAACCAAACATAGAGGTGTTAGGGTCGTCAGCCTTGTTCCGTGTTCCATTTTTCCACAGAACACCGGGTCAAACGTGCACCAATTATACAGTCCACTCCTCACATAAAGAGCATTATTTTCCCCTGTCCCGCTCTGTAATACGCCTGTGATTGATGCATGACTCTCGCTCCAAGCCCGAGTCCACATGAAATGGAAACAATGTGAGAACTGTCTCGGAGGCCATTTTGTTTTTTTCTTTTTTACAAAATGTTCACCCAGATATGTAAATGTGTTGTCCAGACCTGACCACATTCCCAACAGCTGTGCATGGTTCACATTATTTTGTTGGGAGTTTGGAGTTTTCAGACAAAACAAAAGTGTGGTTTATGAGGTTCTGCTCAGAAGTGGGCAGTTTCAGTAAAATCATAGTTGAAGTTACTGTACTCAACATGATTCCTTAAAAATATTTGTGCATGTTACAAAAAATTATTATGTAGGGTCACTATCTCAAAATGTCCTCATTTTCAACTTTTCATGTGTTTCTAATGTTTTTTTGTCAATATATTCAATGATAACAGTAAAATTTATTATTGTTGTCAAGATACATGTTATTAAGTGCATTTTAGCGGTGATAAAAACAAGATTGAGGAATTCTGAGGAGGAGGAGTGAGGAGTTCCTTCAAAAATCCCCAAAAATCCCCCCCAAAAAAATGAGTTGAAAGACAAAAACAAAAAAAAATCCCCAAATGTAGCCCTCCAAAAGGTACTTGTATCCATCTATCCTGCTGGTATGAAAGCATCACTAGAATTTATTTTTTTCCCATGCATACACTTGAACTTGAAATAACATAACGTTTGACCAGGACTGTAAGCCGGGTGAAAAGAGCTGGGAGAGACATTCAACAAATTGAGCTGGGAACCTCACAACGCTGAGACAACCATCACACTTCTTGGACCATAATGGAGAATCAGACAGCTGTGGGAACCTCTGGAGGACGAGACTGGACCTGGTTTTCGGTGTTGCGGAAGTTTTTCTTGGGATATTTTCTTGCATTTCCACAAGGCTCCGGTTACCCACCCCTCTCCCCCTTTTCCTCCCCTCTTCCCCCCCCATCTGCGTCTCCGAGGCAGCAGCTAATAGTTTCCTTCCTTTTTTATTTAGCTACCATTTTTTGAAGATGAATGAACATAACAGTGCATTTTGTTTTGTGCTAGAGAAAACTCACCTGAACACTCTCGGTCTTTTCCAGGGCACGGAGATGGACCCAGGTAACCCGATACGGCGCCCCCGCAGCCCTCGGAGGAGCAGACGGGAGCAGAGGGCCGGAGGACGGGAGGAGGAGAGGAGGAGGAGGAGAGGAGGATGGAGGGGGGGGGCAACCAAAGTGGTTCCATGTGACGGATGGAAGGGGAGTCTGGGAAAGACAAGGATTGACACCTAAGAGACCGGCGCATGTTCTGATTCGCAAAGAGGTAAGAGAGAGGTATGTTGGAAGGAAGGGCTGTTTCTTGGCTGATGCCGATATCAGTTGTTTAGTATCCATAGAAACCGATGGCCGACAACACTTTGCCAACACTTTGCCAACACTTTTAGGCCCATTGGTGGTTTTCAGATTCTAAAATGTGATGATGTCATACTCCCAGATGGGGGCAAGAGCCAATTTCCCCCATTAATTACATTGTATTTTGCCATGAAATATCCAAAATGTAAATTCGCAAATGTTGATCCTGATAGTTTCTGAGTGACTAGACTAGAATTAACTTATTGTATTGCAACAAAAAGCTGCATTTTAACAATATTCATTTTAACTGCCCCCATCAACTATTATTGGCCTGTAGAATGTTGTGATGTCGTCTGAAACCCAGGGCCGGGCTTGATTATTTCCCCCAAATTACATCATTACATCGTCTAAATTTTCTACAAACTCATCCACAATCCTGTTTTACTACAAACTTTGTCTCTTTGTGCTGAAGCGTTCAAAAAAGTTTATGCAAAGTTCTCTAATAAAAACGGCACAAATACTAAATACTAAAAACAATGCAGGAGAATGAAGATTGCTCAAACATGCATGAATAGTTCAAAACTGTTTTAAGTCCATTTTGCATATGTCTCCTTTAACTATTTTGTCTTACTATTGTAACGTGTATATATTTATTTGGTACAGTTGTCACAATCGCTGCTTGAGGGAGTTGCAACACTACATTTTATTGTGTTTTTTCTTCTAGTTTTTAAATTCTAGTATGATAATTTGTCAGAATTGTTGACCTCAGTATACACTTGTCAATACACTTCCCGTTTGGATAAAAACAAGAGCAAAAACACGGGTTTATTTTTATGTACGCTTCAGTGCTCCTAACTTAAGACAAAATAACTCTCCAGTTTATGCAAATTTTATTTCATAATCCTCCAAAATCTTTAATCCATATTCAGGTTACCTAGTGTATAAACAAAAATGTCACCGTGTCCTATCGCAACTGGACTTATTTTTGTCATGCTCCTTCAAACCAGGAGCACGCTGACACCTACCTTCAATGGGGAAAACATTAGCACTTTTCCAAATCCTGCGCCGCGCATGGCCACTGTTTACGGCAGAGACGAAGGTCCCGAGTCCAAAGTCAAAATGCCCTCGCAGACGTTTTGTCATTACTTTGTGAATGACTTACTTGGTGAGAAGAAAATATTTGCTAGCGTCACAACTTAACTGAAATAAAAATAGCCTAGAGTCAATATGTCAACTGCTGTTACGTAACCTCTTCAACGTCACTGGGGTAATATAGATTTTGAACTTTGTAACCTACACACTGGACCCACATATATGTATTATGTTATATTTTAAGTTAAATCTCAAGGAGTCTGTAAAATCAGTAGCTGAATTTGATTAAAATCCTCTAACCAGACATAGTTATAGACACAAAAGCTAGTCATTTCTAAGTATCCTAATTTGATCCTTCTGAACTGCTGGGTTAGGACCGAAAAGTAGGTCACATGGATGTTAAAAATAGTCATTTTTTCTGCACAAAGTTTTATATACGTACATGAGATGGTGGTAGCAACTTTGCAAAACCAACCAGAATTCCCAAATGATTATGGTTGTCAAAGTTTTTAGTCGTCAAAAAAAATCACAAAGGACTAAGTTGAACCTTTCCTGTACAGTTTTTAAATGATCAGAACTTGTAACACTGGTAACACATTGGTAACATAAAGGAATGTCTATTATTTTGTGTTGAAAATGACATTCTGTTATCATATTATCGTGTTTAAAAGGGTATTCCTTAGTATCAAATCAAGTCTGAAATTTTAGTATTGTGATTGAAACAGAAAATTAATCAACTCAACTCAACTATTCAAAATGAAACACTAGTAATAAAGCACTAATAAACAGTCATGAATATGTATTGAGAATTATGTTTTAATTTTTATGTTTGAATGACTCAATGACCCAAGTGGAAAAAGCCAAAATGGTGAATGAATCAGCAATTCATGTCTGCGCTTAAAGCCACACTATGGAACTTTTTAGCCAAACAATAAAATAAAAGCTTTGGGTTTTTTTTTCAATTTGGTTCTGTTTGTTGCACTGAAAAACATGCGTCCTTACTGCGAGTGGGCTTGCATCTCCACAAACCCGACTCTAATTTGGCCTGGAGGAGGACCCATCTCTCTCTGTGATGTATGGTTTTAACTTATTTATTTCTACGGAATCATGAAGGTGACATGTCAAACTCCAGAAAGTTACATACTGTATCTTTTAAAATCTGATCTGCCTGCATTGCTTCAAAATTGAATTCTGCTGTTTTACCATATATGTGTTTGATATTCAGACATTAGTTCTTATTCTTACTCACACACATTAATAAAACAACAACAAACAATATTGCTCCCACCTAAGAATTTAAACTCTAATTCACGCTTAGCAATTATAGCCGAAAATGTATCAGAACTTTATGAACTGCAAAATAGCGTCACATTTGTGTTATAATTTTCTTTTATTTGTATATTTTTCCCCACGCATCCTCCTCTCCTCGGCGCTCTAATATCTGCCGACATCTCTGGCCGCCCAATCTGTTGCACGCTCCGTTCATTTCACGCGCTGCCAGGAGTGCTTTGTAATTATCCTGATATTGATGAAGGCTGATTCCGGCAGGTAATCGGCAGCAGTTCGCGCGTTTTTTATGCGTCTCAGCAAAACGTCTCTATCCATTACCAGTGGCAAATTAATTTCCACTCATTGGCCATACTTGTTGATAATCCATGCGGAGATGGGTGTCAGTGTGTGTGTGTGTGTGCGTGTGTGTGTGTGTGTGTGTGTGCGTGTGTGTGTGTGTGGAGGGGTGGAGGGGGGTCTGACGTAGCAGCTGGTGCAGGTTGATTCACGTAAAATCACTGCGCTGGGTCGACTTTAAGAAGTGGATTAGAAAGCAGTTGTTTAAAGTAAAATAATACTTAAAGGTGCATTACGTAACTTTTCTGGAGGAGGGCCCATCTCCTGTTTAACCTGACTCACACCAGATTGATATGTGGAGCACTCTGAATAGGGTTCTACACATTTATCTTGAACGGCTCTCGCTGAAAGCGACTGGAAACGTGGAATGTCATGGCGTTTATTTGAATCTGATTGGTTGAAGCGTCACAACAGCGGAACAAGCTGAAAAATCAAACTTTTGTCACATCCAGTTGAGAGAAAAGCACAGACATCTTCCCTGTCCACAAATGCACAAAGTGCTTTTACCTTTTACACATTTTACACAAACAAAATAGTTTGTATTGCCACTAAAATAGGCTGAAATACGCCTGTCTCCATGTTTGTTTTGGTTCACTTGGGCTCTTGAAACTTGGCTTCCGCACAAACCTCAATGCTGCTCTGTGATTGGCCCACCCACCTGATTAACCGGACTCTCAAGATGGATTCTCTGGGTTTGTGAACTCACAAATATCGTGAGAATCCATCTTGCTGTGCAAGGTTATCACCTGCTCGCTGTAATTCAAATATTATTGCTTTGCCTGGAGTGGAATGTTCCACAAACAATTATAAAACTTGACCCTTGACCCTTACCAGAACATTTCTGTGGTTCTAAAGTCAATGCACCCTTTTCTTCTATTATTTAGTTGTTTAACTTGAATATTATAATTTACAATGAACAAAATGTTTACAATACATGTGTCACAGAGATTATAACTACACCATTAAAAACAAAGTATTTTCTATCTTATCTTAAAGGAGACATATTATGTAAAATAGACTTTTTTTTTACTTTTAACCATGTCATAATGATGTTCTTACATCATGAACTCAGAGTTGTATTTTGATTTGATTCACATGTTTGAATGATCCTGTATTGTCCTACATCTGAGGCTTGAGTGCAAATTCTCTGTTTTCACCTACCTCCCCATCTCCGCCCACTGCTCTGTATTCTTACGATTATTAAAGAAAAGTGCCTCCAGGTCAAACATGTACGGTCCTAAAATATAGGGATGTTTCGATAGGGACTTTTGGAGCCGATACTGATATCCAATATTTGTCTTGCTGTTGCGGCCGATAACCAAAATTTGTCGCAACCGATATTAAGCTTTTAAAACTTGTAGTACAGGCCAAATTTATGTTAATTTATAGTGAAGTTTACAAATGACACATGGGCTCACAGAGACTAGGGCACTGCAGAAAAAAATCGGTGTCCAGTATTGGCTAAATTTTCGATATCGGACCGATACCACTATCTGGGGAACTCCTCAGATATCGCCGATAACCTATATGCCATCCCTACTAAAATGTCACAAAGCCATTTTTTAACAGTACAGTACAGTAAAAACGGCTGAAAAGACCAGGTCTGTCAATTCTGCAGTTTTGAATGTGAAGTCAATGGATCTGTTTCTGTTGTTATGCTCTTTTAATATCAACAAACAAAACGTAAAAGACTTATCTACGTATAAATACTTCCTAAAAGCGTAATATGTCTTCTTTAAGCATTACCGGACCACTGCACAAATTGAATCCTCCACAACAGCACATCTGACGGCATAAACTCTACACTAATGTGCTTATACATTGTGCCGGATGTCTCCCTCTCTCCACCAGCTGATCTGAATGACCACTTATCCCTAAACGCCTCGTATCTACACGCCTGCACCGGGGCACTGTGGGTAAATAAATTCACTTTAACGGAATAAACTAGCTTGAGCCGCGCGGGCCTTTTCGCGCGGACGTGTTTGCAGCAGAGGGGCCATAATGGATTCTTTTAGCTCCGTGAACGCTTTACGACCATGACAGCCACGTCGGGGCTTATCCCTCCGCGCGGGGCTAAGGATATTAGAGAATCAGCGTAAAGAAGCACGGCAGAAATGATGACTGGAGAAAGGCTCAGCGCGCTCGTATTATAAGCCCTCCATTCCCCATGACTACTTCACTGGCAGCGGGAAAAGGCAGACTTGGCACCGCTCCATCCGGCTTTGATAACCTCCCGTGTTTAGATGATGTAGCTACACACAATTAGGATGTTTATTAAGACGGTGGGCAGTGCCAACGGGAAGATGGTTACAAAGGGATTAATGTAAATATGTCTGTACGGGCAGGTATGAGCCACAGCAAAAGAAAAATTCAATTCTGTCAACTGAACAATCTGTAACGTTAAAGCTGCACTATGTCATTTTTCTGGGGGAGGGTCCGCCGTCTGCTGGTCTCCGTGGAGATGTTATTGCTTAGCCTGGAATGCCGCACAGTATGGCATCAGACTTATCTGTCTCCACGGCGATAAGCGTGTGACACCGTAGGCCAAGTTAGCAGTCAGATCTGTGGAGAGGCGACCCTGCTTACAATAAAAATACATGTTCACTGTTTCCCTTTAATACAGGAGACTCTGGCGGCCCCCCATAGCCTAAAATAAACTGGACTATATATTGGCAAAACAAAATTAGACTTTGTTCCTCCTTGTATTATCATAAACTTATAAAAGAGACTAAATTGGTCAAAAAAGGCCGTTTAAAAATCAAATATAGGCAGTAAGTGACATTTATACTCCACAAATTGAATGAGATTAAATTATTCAAATTAAAATAATTTGTGCCGCCACAGTCTTAGCAAAATCTATGGGAAACGCTGCATGTTTTTCAAGGTATTTTTCAGCGATAAACTTCTGTAATTGAATAAATGCAGGATAGACATGTGTGGTACAATAACATTTCTGTGACCAGACGTACCAGAGCAGTTGCGTAGTACATCTTTAACAGTAACCGTCCATAATAGTGTTTTAATACATTCTAAACCTGAGAACTAAGAGCTCATTCATTGATTCAGTAGAACCTTCGCCTTCAACTTGTCGGCACCAGCGACGAAGTGTCACATACGAAAGCAGTTACAATACCAAAGGTGGAAAGAAAGCGATGTATGTACAGTCTGGGTCTGCACGATATTAAACGTGATAAAAACTGAAAATTATATATAAAAATGTAATATTAGAAAACTGTTAGTATTGAGAACAATATTTTAATGTACTTTTTGACACAGTTTGCTTAGTTACATTCAGTGGTGGAAGAAGTACTCAATTGTGTTACTTAAGTAAAAGTACAGATACCGGAGCAAAAAATACTCAAGTAGATTTTTTCATATGATACTTTTACTTTTACTTGTATTGAAGTACCTGTTTGATTTGTGCTGAATTTTGTTCAATAGAAACAACTGAATCTATCTCCCGAGCTGTTTTATTTGTATATTTTTGTTTGCTCAAATTATGGACGTGTTAAAAATAAAACCCTCAGCCTTTTCAGCAGCTCTCAAACAATAATAAAAAATACTTTTACCTTTCAGTCCAGTTCAAAAATGTACCTTCTCTCCAATGTAGTGAAGTAAAAGTAAAAAGAATCCACTTTAAAATTTACTTAAGTATAAATTTTAGGTATCTGTACTTTACTTAAGTACAGTACTTCACTACTTTTACTTTGTTACGTTCCACCACAGGTTCCATTAAAATAAAAAAAAGCCTAAATTAGCTGTCGAACTATAAAAAACAGCAACAAAACTATAAATCCAACATAATGCAAAAAGGAAAATCATGACTGAAATCTCTTTTTTATATGATAACTTGAATATATTTAGCTTTTAATAATTGAATAATTGCGTTAACTGAACAATATTTTTGCAGTGTTTTCTGCCGCTCTACGGTGTCCTATAAAAGACACATTTCATACACAAGTCATCGCATAGTCCTACTACATAGTCCTAGTTCAGTACATTTGCCAAACTTCAGTATCGCTCCTCATCCCCAAACCGCCTTAACGTTGTCAGAGATGGACCACTACAGTCTCATGATTAATCTGCCTCCCCTCGCCCCCCGCTGTGAATTAAAGAACACGGGCGCACGCCATTTTTCTCACGGAGCAGGAGCGCGCTGGTGGCTACAAACGGGGCCAAACACAGTCCATCACGGGCCCGTCCGCAGCCCACCCCGGGGCGCCCGTATCGACCGGTACGGGGCGCAGTCGCGGTGATTAATCTGTAGGCGTCACCGCTCCGACTCTATCAAAGTATTACAAGAGAAGACACACAATATGACTGGATTCTACATAATACAGATACGAAAATGCGACCGTCCATTTACAGTGGGTGATAGTCGTCAGTAAGATTATAGTGAGATTGTTACTTTGAGGGTAAATTGGAATATCGGGTAAATCGGCAATAATCGGAAAAAGCGGTCAAAAGAGTGGATATAAAATACAGAAACTTGCTGTGTCATCTTGCAAATAAAGGTACAATATACATATCGTTTTATTATATTGTTATTAGGAGAATAAAACTAAATCTTAAAGCATTATGTAACATTTCAGGTGGAGTCTGCCAACTACTAGTTAATTTGGAGACGTTATTGCTTTGTACAGCACGTTCCACAGAATGGCTAAGTATCTGTTTAGCATTCATTTTGTTACGAATGTTCGCCTCTTCCCAGATACGATCTGTAACTTTGCCCGGTGACGTCACCTGCTTCTCTCCGTGGAAATGGATGTGTTTAATGCCATACTGTGGAACATTACAGGCAAATCAGTATCATGCCAAAAAAATGTCTATTCAACCATATTTTTTTGTATGAAACAAATAAGCCAATAGCTAAGTGGAAATAGCCTAAAGTCATATTGTAATGATAAGAAATACTGAAAATGCACCATATATTGTAATTTGTAGATAAATAAATGCAAATCTGTTTTTAATTAATATTCAGGATTCAATATTTATATAAGTGGTATATATTTTAAAGGTAGTAAATTACGCAAAATTGACTCTTGTGAGCTCTAAGCCATGTTATAATGTTGTTGCCTCTCCAAATTCATACCTGGAGTTGTGTTTTTTTTTTTCACACAAAAGCTCTAAGCCATGTTATAATGTTGTTGCCTCTCCAAATTCATACCTGGAGTTGTGTTTTGTTTCATTCACACATGTTTGAGTAACTCTTTATTATTAGTCCGTCTACGTCGCCAAAGCTCAAAATGCTCCGTTCCACATTGTGATGTCATGAAGCGGTAGTTTTCAAGTTAACAGTTACCTTTTACCTTTTGTTTAATAGAGATTGGCAATTCCAGGACTTAAATTATCCTAATGATTCTACTGGAAGTTGTATGGAGTTTAAAAACACAGTGGAGCGCTTCCTGTATTACCACATGACATCACAAGGTGGAACAGAGCGTTTTCAGTTCTAGCGAAGAACTCAAAATATGTCAGGGTCTGTGTGAATGAAACAAAACACAACTCCGGGGTATGTTTTTAATGAGGAAACAACATTATAACATAGACCAGAAAATAGCATAATATGGCCCATTTAAACTCAACAAAGCTTTTTACATTTCCAGATTGTCTTTAAACACACCATGGGTCCACTCCAGCATCTATATCAACGCTTGTCCACACCAGTTTCAAATGAGCAGCTTCTTCTTCTTCAAAGTGAACTGTAAACATGTGGTGTCGTCTGCAAGTCTTTCGTCTCAGAAAAGTCCACTTCCTGTTTAGATTTACACGTTCTTTACCACACATTTATCTTTTGTACCACAACATTACAACGTGTCATGTTTTTGATTATGTATCTTATATGTTTGACTTTATGTCTTCTTTTGCAGATCGTATTCCTCCTTATGAAACGCATTTGTCCCTCAGATGTGGTCGTTTATGATTTGGTTATAATATTTTGTACTAATGTGTAAAGCCACCTCATACGCTACGACACATGTGACTAAAACCTGCAGATGTTGCTTTATGAAATATGCTCCATCACTCTGGGGTTTGTGAGATCGAGTTGCCCGTCATCTTCGCTCGTTCACAGCTAAATAAGACGCAGATGGTAACAAGCTTCACAGAGAAACATGAAAGAAATTTTCAAGCAGAAATTAAGTGAAAACAGGGATGTCACAATATGGGAATTACATGAAGTGTTAGCAGTTGTCATTATAGGCAGTTTTATTAAATATGTGTTTTAAAATGTTTTTCTCGTACAAATCCAAAATAAAAAATTGATGGTGGTCCGAAATACTTAATATTTTTGTCACTATATTGCATAGTAGGGTATTAGTAAGCAGAGGGGGGTAAAGTTACCAAAAATTTTACTCCAGTAAGAGTAGCGTTACTTCAGAATAATATTACTCAAGTAGAAGTCCAAAGTAGTTGTCAAAGAAATTAAATTAACTAAGAGTAAAAAAGTATTCGGGAAAACTACAACTCAAGTCAGAGTAACTTAAAGAGAAACTGTTGGGATGGGGCGTAACATCTCATTTATAATTTAAAGGTAATGTAACTGGAAGGACAAATGATTAAATAATGCACAAAATCTGGTATTTTCAAATAATAAGACACACAAATTATGGAAATTAAATCATATCTGAAGGAGCGGTGTAAAACACACAAATGTTCAAATCATTTCATATTGTCAACGTAAAGCTTTTGTCACTTGTAGACTTAGAAGAGAAGAGTAACCAAATGTTTTACTGAAGTAAGAGTACTGTTACTTCAATAGAAATATTACTCCAATAGGAGTAAAAGTGTGCTGCTTGAAAAAAGTACAATATCTTTAAAAGTTAGTAAATGTAGCTGAGTACTACCCACCGTTGTTAGGAAGTGACCTAGGATATAGTAATTAGCACATATGCAGACCAGGTTTAGTTATAAAAATCCTTAAGCACTTAAATGCAATGTCTCTATTCAAACTTTAGTAAAGTAATAATAGTGGCCTATGACGTACTTGTATATTATTATTTTTTAATATATTATTTTATTATAAATAGATCCATTATATATTTTGTAGGCTTTGTTTTTGCTAAAGCAGGCAAGCAACAGCAGTCAACTGTTTTCTTTTCATAATGAAAGTAACATGTAACTTAAAGAGAAAAGAAAAGTATATATATAATTTTTCTTCTCTGACGTCACTTCCGCCCTGCGTCACCCGTCATATCAAACATGGCGGCGCCCTGTTTACGCACCGTGGGCTCTCTGACGACAAAATGTGGACTTTGCTGCAAAAATATCAACAGACTCTCCTGTCACTTCAGCGCACAGGTAAAGCGGAGTTTTTTATGCATCCAAAGAAGCTGCTGTAGGCCCGGAATGAGCGCGTTCTTCTGTAAATATCTACAATTAGGCTACACACTGACGTCCTTGATGGCGTCTGTCAGTAGCATCCCTGCCCAGAAACAGAATGTATCAAATAATAGCGTATAGATTTCGATTAGGCCTTAAGTGCGAATTCAAAGTCATTACAGTCCTGTAGTTGTATATAAAAGCATAATTCAACCATGTTATGTTATACGTGTATGTTCATGGATGCGCTGTGGTAATGGAATAAAATAATGACAACATTGATAAGCGTGTTAATAGAAAAGTTCAACGTGCAGTTCAATACAAATGAATATCTTCCGTCACCCATCCGCTTCACTAAATGTACAAACATTAGGCAGTGCTTCCATTAATAGGGGAGACTATGGTCAAAAATTGATGATACAAATTATACTTTTTGCTTGTAGTTTTGTCATTAACTGTAGTTACCTTTATATGTTTATCTGTAATGAGTGCTTTTTTGATCAATAAAGGTCATTTATACTCCAAAAATTGTGCCAAATTAAATGATTCAATTATGCATCGCTTGTGCCACCATAGCCTCAGTATAAGCTTGTGAGAAACTGCATTAGGGCTATAATAACTAAAATGTTTGAACAATTTATTCAAACAAGTTCAATTGCATCATCATAGTAATAACCATTGAGCATTTTTGTTAATCTCTTTGAAAAATTTAAGTAGATGACATGGTTTTTCAATGCTTTACTGATGCTGTGTATTCAAATTATAATACAAGTCTATAAAAGTCTAAATTATGTGCAGTGTTTAAAAAATCTGACCTTTCCCCAGATGGTCCGGAGGCCTCTGAGTGTGAGCGCGTCCCTGCTCAGAAAGAACCTGGCTGCGGCGGGGCCAGAGAAGTACACGCCAGAGTTCATCCAGAAGCAGATCGAGGAGTATAACATCGGCAAGAGGCACCTGGCCAACATGATGGGAGAAGACCCCGAGACCTTCACACAGGAAGATATCGATGTAAGGAACAAACTATTATTATTATTATTAGTAGGAGTAGGAGTAGGAGTAGTATTATATTCAACATGCAATATTAGAACCTGGATAATCAAGGATGTAACGTAAATTTTAAACTAGAGCTGAATGATTTGGGAAAAATACCTAATTGGGATTTTTCTGACAAGCATTGCAATTAGATTTGCACTTTAATAATAGGATTGTTTCTGTTCAAAGTCCACATATTAAACTTGTCCAGAAGAATTGACTAAAAGACTGAAATATGAACTAATAAACTAACAAGAATCACATTTCAAAACATGTACAGTACTAACTACAGGATTAGCAGTTTTTATGCTGAATAAGACAGGATTTTTTATTTTTTGTGTGGAAAAAACTTGTACTACAGGGTGTCCATAAAGCCTCTTTACAATTTTAAACTTTAATTATGAAGGCAATTGATAAGATATATTAATTTGATTTGTTGTATTGTACTCAGTGGTTATAAAAGTTTTTAATCACATGTGCAATTGAATTATTGGTCCAGTTTTCTTCCACGTGAGATCAGTTACTGCAAATGTCTACCTTGACCTTTTGACTGAACATGTGGCACCACATCTGTGGGACCTTCAGCCAACCATCATTTCCAGCAAGATGGTGCCACCACATTGGGGTTTACATGTTCAATCAAACATTTACAGACTGTTGGATTGGAAGGGATGGACCAATTCCGTGGCCACGTTCACCAGATATCACACCTCTGGATTTCATACTATGGGGCTATGTTAAAGACATCGTGAATCGAACAACGATACGGGATATTACTGAACTAAAGCAAAAGATAACAGATGCCATTGCAACCACTGATGAGGCTCTGCTACAGCGAACATGGCAAGAAATCCAGCCCCGTCCTGATGTGCTTCGTGCAACTAACGGTGTCCATAGAGAGGTGGATTAAATGAGGTAAAAAACTTTGCAAACCACTGAGTACAATAGAACAAGTCTGATTAATATATCTTATCAATTGCCTATGTAATATTTTTTTTATTGTGAAGAGACTTTATGGACACCCTGTGTTTTCTAATTCTCTTTTCAAATTGCGATTTTTATTAGAGCACAATTAATCTTACAGTTCTAATTGCATCCCTCCTCTCCAATTCCTGTGCGCCATGAGCAGGCGGTCAGGTGGTCTCCTCATGTCAGACCCTTGTTGTCTGTGTGTTTGTGAGGTAGGGACGTGACAACATGTGCAATAGACAAAGCTTATGCCCCAAGGAGTTAAAACATAATGAAAACGCATGTAAACACATTAATTCCTATTTAAGCCTAATTGTCAGTAAATAAATACAAGTTTTTAATTATTAAAGGATGTGAAAATGTGCACTAATAAGGTCAAAGGTTTCAAAGATGGTCATCTGGCTTTATGAATTCTGCAGTAGTAGCTTACCACCACTGAGTATGAAGTGGATAAATAATGTGCTGTAAAGTGCTTTGTGTTTATTGAAAGGAGCTATATAAACCCATTATTATTATTATGATTGGTTAATTTAAACATAACCTTTTATCCAGGTCAGAGAGAAGTTGCTTTACATAATTTCTGATGTTTGTTGAAACAAGGTTATATTCTTCTCATTTCATCATGGTTTGGTGGGCAGTTCTGAGTAATATACAGTACAGGTTTTCATGTTTTTACCCTCTCCAAATTATAATGACAATCTACAGGGTGTCTATAAAGTCTCTTTATAATTAAAAAAAAGTATTACAAAGGCAGTTGATAAGATATATTAATCAGACTTGTTCTGTTGTACTTAGTGGGTTCCAAAGTTTTTTTTTACCTCATTTAATACACCTCAGATGTTCTTGGTCACCCACTTCTCTTTATCTCTCTAACACTGTCCCTGTCTCCAAACATTTATTGTGCCGTGCTCGAATTGACAGACGTGATGGTGGATCTCTTTCATACTTTGTCCTGTTGTTTCGCTGAGGTCTGCGTATCCCGTTTTGTCTCAGTAAACCATGATACAGACTGTGCCTTCTCTTGAGGAGGAGCCATGTCTTAGGGGTTCATTCAAAACGGCGCCTCTTTAATCAGCAGCAAGCCTGAAATACAAAAATGCAAAGTGATTAAAAACTTTTATAATCACTGAGTACAATAGAACACATCAAATTAATATATCTTATCAATTGCCTTTGATAAAGAGACTTTATCGACACCCTGTATATTTAGAAATAATCCGGTTGCTAATATTACCATTTGCTGCAAACTAACTAAAATACTGTGTCGTCTATGTATTCTCTCCATTTACCAGCTGTGTAACACTGTAATAATCAAATCAAGTTAGTTTGCCAAGATCACCAAATTAGCAAGTACAAATTTCCTTCATTTTGTCTTTTCGTCTTTGCAACAGTGACAGAAAGCCAGAATCGTTCAAAGCATTACAGACACTGATGCACCTTTACCGGGGCAGGTGGTGGTCTTTGAAACCTCCCGATAGCATCGTCACGGCTAATCCGCTGCGTCGGGCTCGTTAGCGACGCCCCCAAATCCGCACAATTCCTCCGTCTGACAATAAATTAGCCTTTTCTGCTCGGAGCATTTAGCCCGATTTCCCCCGCGTCCCTCAGTCGTAATGAAGAGAGATGTCGGCCGTGGACTGTGAAAGCCAAAGCGACGGGCGCGGGCAGGAGCGGAAGAGGATGGAGGTAACGGGGTAAAATCGGGCAGGACCGGAGACGCTCAGGTGTGGAGCTGATGAAGACCAAAGCAAAACGAGGGAGATGTTTACAGGCAGGTGGAAAAGTGAGCGCTGGAGGATGGCCAAAGGAACAACAGGAGAAGAGAGTTCAGATATAAAGCTGTACTTACTCACTTTTATTGCTAATTTTAAGGCAAATAGATGATTCACCTTGTACAAAGTCAGATAAAGGTTTACTTATTTTTAGGTGTACCTCATTCTTTCTTTTATGTAACTGCAAAATGGAACTCTTTAAAGGCGCTTTATGTAACCTGGAGTGTTCCTGTAGACACAAGCAAGTTGCATCATCTAAGATCTGCGTAAAGGCGAACCTACACCCAAAAATATCGTTTTTCAAGGTTATTTTTGAGCAATAAAAACATCTGTAATTGAATAAAAAAAAAATACACAAGTTAAATGCCATACTGTGGAACATCCAAGGAAAAGGAATAACATGCTACCACCAGAAAAAGTTACATAGTGCACCTTTAACTAGCCTACTGTTCATGTCATGGTTTCAGAATTAATTTTTACAATTTTTTACGTTACTTTTGTTTTTTAATGATGTACATATGTTTTTCACATGTTAAATTTTGGCCATTGATTTAACATATACATTTTTAAACTTGTGGCTATTGGGCACAGCACATTATCCTCCTTCTACTCAAACAGAATTACGCCGTAGAGCCAGCAACTTCACCAACCATCCAGCCAGCCAACATTTATTTTGTCATATTGGCACTTAAAATATAGCCGCCACCGCCTTTGGATTTTTTCTATACCACCCTTGGTACGTCTCAGCTTTCATGTCTTGCGTTTCCAATTTGTGACATCCCTGAAGACGGCAACCTGCTCCGCTCCAATCTGGATATTTAACTGGAATATTGTGGATACGAGGGAGACAAACAGCCTGCTCCTGTCCACAGTTACACGGCCATCTGCTGGTGACACAACCGCACCTGAACTCAGAGTGAACCGCCCCGTCCCGTGTCTCTAAACCTGTCCGCTCTCAGCTGGTCGTCTCCTGAAGTTTGCGAGTTGCCACAGTAACAGTCCCTGGCCTTCCCTTGAACCCTTGGCCGGCAGATTGCTCCTGTCACTGTCCCTGCCGACTGTCGCTGCGACCTCTGCACCGAGGATGTGTCAGCCATGTCACAGCTCGTCATCATTGTTCAGTTTTTATTATTTTTCCTCTTTTTTTTTTGTGTCTCCAGAGAAGCATCGCGTACCTCTTCCCGTCCGGACTGTTTGAGAAGAAGGCCCGTCCACTCATGAAGGTAAAATCAAATCTGTAGTAAAGATAAATGTGTTACTTTAAGCACGTTTTGTGTTAAAATATACAGTAAAACAGTTAGAAAATGGGCAGGTAGTTTGTTTTCGTTTGTACTAAAACAGCTTTCTGTTAAACTTAAAAATATTGAACTAAAAGTCACTAATAGATTGACAGAAAAGTGGCACACAGCTATTGTGAATTGGTACCAAAATGGTGGAATTAAAGCAGGGGTGGGCAATATGGCATAAAATGTATATCAACATTTTCTTGGAGCCATATCACGATTTCGATTTTGTCACGATTCACGTACATTTTGCATTTTGATTTTGAGAGGTGAAAAAAGTCATCTGCTTCTTTTTTTGTTACCAAATGTTTATTGATTTTTGGCATAAAAACTTAACTATATTCAAACTAACATAACATAACAGGTCCAGGACAAAAAAAGAATAAAATAAAAGGATTTGCGCACATCTGTACATACCACATTAAACTTACTTAGACAAACTTTGATAACAATATGACTTAACCACTCAATATCACAACAAGGAGGCTTTAAGATCAGACACTGGTTCCAGAGATTAATAGTTTTCTCTTTCGAATTATGCAAGTCATCTGCTTCTTAAAGTTGACACTTCACCGCGATTGGTTAAATCCAGCTGTCACTCACTTTTTTAAATCACCGTATCGCCCAGCCCTGAATTAAAGTGTGAAATCATTTTGTTCTATTTATTTCATTCTAGCATCCAGATGAAATATTTCCCAAGCAAAGAGGTAAGAAAACTTAATTCGTTTGTGCGTTTGTGAAAATGTACCTCTAAATTTGTATATTTTGATACTTAGCCGTCCAGTGGGACACAGATGGACGGCCATTCCACTTTTTATTCTACACGGGCAAACAGTCCTTCTACTCCCTCATGCACGTAAGTATGCTCGAGATGAGATGCGGTGTTTTATTTGAGAGCGGGAAGGTGAGGCCGAACCCACCTGCACCCGCGGCACCCTCGGGTCATATCCCATTCAGAGAGGGAGAGTTCAGAGGAGCCGCGGGCGTCCCAGAGGAGCGGGCCGCGTCAGACCCTCTCCTCCGCGCAGACGGGAGCGGCCGAGAGGGCCCGGGGGGGCGAGGAGAGAGGGAGGAGATTAGGGGGGGACCGGGAGGACAGGACAGAAAAGTACAGCGGATTAAAGGCGGATCCCTGGGGTACCCCTCGAGCTAACCCCGCTACAGTTTGTTGATAATGGCCGCTGCCTGATTGTGGTGTGTCCTTTTCAATCAAGTGAGGAAAGACAATGACGGCAACTCCAAGCAGTGCTGAAGGTCCAATCTCACGCAAAATTGACGCCTGCGATGTCGTTATCTCATCAAAAACATACCCCAAATTCGAGTAATCCTGCATCATTAGGGTATCTACATCTCCAAAGGTCAAAATACTCTGTTCCGCCTTGTGATGTCATTCAGTGGTAGTTGTAAAGCTGACAGCTGTTTGTAGCCTCATTTGAACTGCTTTACTCTACGATACACTAGAATACGATGAAGTCGCCACCTTTTTCTTTGAAATATATTTTTGTTTTACCTTTGTTCAGTTTAGATTGCCACAGAAAGTCTCCAATATTTTACGGTCCACTGACGAGAGAAGCAGTTTCAATGAGGCTAAAACAACAGCTGCAGCTTCAAAGTTGGACAAATCCAGGGCTGAAAAAATTTTAAATGATTCTAGTGAAGGTGTACGAGTTTAAAAACACAGTGGAGCACTTCCTGTATCACCACTTGATGATATCGCAAGGTGGAACTGCCTAAATATGCAGGATTTGTGTGTTGAACATGGGTAAATGAAACAAAACACAGCTGCAGGGATGTTTTTGATGAGGAAACAACGTTGTAACCAAAATAAAAAAAATTAGCATAGGCCATTTGAACCGCGTCTAAAACTCACACATCATTGAAGTTATATTTACCAGTTTTACCTCTGTAATACCGCGTGCTGAGAATGATACAAAAATACCAGTAGAAGTGGTGCGTGCCTGTCCCCTTCCTTATTATGTCGCGAGGTTTATCCCGTCTGCAGCGTCAGCATTGTCCCTTCGCTGCTCCCGCCTGCTCCTCCGAGGATTGGGGGGGGGGG
>KN485509.1:53164-77480 GCA_000787095.1 Periophthalmodon schlosseri | reverse complement strand
GTACTTTAAGAGTATAAAGTATTTCACTCAAGTGTTGATCATTTGTGTAAATGTAGTGATGTTGATTAAAAAGGAGACATATTTTGGTCGACAGAAACAATACGAATCATTTAATCAATTAATTTCTTAATTTTTCGTATGAATTTTGTGTATTTATTTTTGTTTGCTCAAAGTCGAAGCTTGAATTTGAAAACTTTAGTCAGAATGTTTCCACGAACATGGTAAAAATAACCTCTCAAATCATATGAAAAGTACTTTTTACTTTTCAGTCCAGTTCAAAAATGTAGTGGGGAGAAAGTACAGATACTGCTCTCAAATTCAGTGAAGTAAAAGTAAAAAGTATCCACTCTAAAATGTGCTTGCAGTTGAAATCAGAAGTTTACATACACTATATAAAAAGACTCAAGCATTTTTTTTTTCCACTATCCTGACATGAAATCAAACTACATTTTTCCTGTTTAGGTCAATTTAAAAAGACTCAAGCATTTTTTTTTTCTCACTATCTGACATGAAATCAAACTACATTTTTCCTGTTTTAGGTCAATTAGAATTACCAAAATTATTTCCATTTGCTAAATGCCAGAATAACGAGAGAAGGATTTTTTTTTTTTTTGCCAATTTTTCATTACTTTCTTCTAAGTCAGAAGTTTACATAATAAGCCTTTAAAAAAAATCCTTCTCTCATTATTCTGGCATTTAGCAAATAGAAATAATTTTGATAATCCTTTGACCTAAAACAGGAAAGTTTAGTCTGATTTCATGTCAGACAGTGAGAAAAAGTGGTTGTGTTTTTATATATAGTGTATGTAAACTTCTGGTTTCAACTGTAAGTAAACCACAGATGCCTAAAAATTACAGTAATAACAGTAGTAACTAAAAAGTACAGTACTTTACTACTTGTACTTTGTTACATTCCAGTACTGGAGGATTCACATCTATTGCCATCTACTGGTAGAAAAAAATGAAACAAACTTACGCATGGTAGCTTTAAATCACAATCAGAAGCCAATAGTTAGTTTGGGCTGACAACCTGCTTAAAGAAGAGGGCACTGCAAAAGAGACGACTGCTCTCTCAACAGTACTGCGGGTGAATTTGTAATAAAAAGTATGTAGTATAGTGAGGATTATCAAAATTGGCCCTACATATCAACCCATATTGACACAGCTTCTAAACAATCAATATCAGCCATGAAAAAATCTGAAAAAATAAAATGTACATAATATTATAGATTACACTTGCAGGTCTTTATAGAATAATGTTAGCTGTGTGCAAATAAATATTGTTACTCTCCAGAGGGGGCAGGATACACACAGCATCTCCCCACAAGATTAAAAGCGAATGTGTTGAGCTGTCAGCTTTTTGGCACCACCTATCACCAAGAGATGCATCCAAATGTGAAATATGTGCATTTAATCCCTTTAAGATCCTCTGAAGCATACGCCGCTCACGTCACACTGAGCCACATCTAAATCCAGTGTGCTGGCTGCTGTGGACCAATCCAATTGTACTGAGATTCAATTATACAGAAAGGCGTCATGTGGAGAGATCAGATGTGGATCGGGTCCTTCACCTCATCCCAGTCACCATGAGTGCTCTTTAACAACCGCCAACTGCAAGAAAAACATTCTAACTAGATCAGATAATGAGCAGTAATCCACTTTCTTTCTTTTCCAGCATGCTAACAGCGCACTTCCTGGTTAACGCTTTATAATCAGAGGCAGATAGTTCACCGCTGACGTACTGTATTTTGACTTCCATAGCTGCTTATGCGTTCAATCTGTACTGCACAAAGACAGTGGAAAAATTTAACATTTTAACATTTTGGCGTACATTTTACAGCAGATGCCCTTCCTCACAATCATTTGCGCTAAAATGTCACATAGCGTTGTATGTACAGAGAAGGGCGTCATGTGGGGAGATCAGATGTGGATCGGGTCCTTCACCTCATCCCAGTTAACATGAGTGCTCTTTAACAACCGCCAACTGCAAGAAAACCTTTCTATCTTGATCAGACAATGAACAGTAATCCACTTTCTTTCTTTTCCAGCATGCTAACAGCGCACATCCTGATTATCGCTTTATAATTAGATGCAGATAGTCCACCGCAGACTTATTTTGTGCTCCATAGCTGCTTATACATTCAATCTGTACTACACAAAGACAGTGGAAAAACTGCCTTTAACATTTTGCTGTAAATTTTACAGTCATTTGCACTAAAATGTCACAAAACGTTATAATCCCCCATAGAGCAATTAACACAGTTCGACCCTTTAACTGTCTCTTTTCCCCACTGTGTTTTTTTGTGTTCCCCTTGCCGAGAAGGAGGGTCTGACAACAGGGGGCGCTCTGGGACAATCATCCACTTGCTTGGTTTCTGTGAATGTTGGTTAATCCGTCTGTTATTGACCTAAGTCTGTTTCACTGTTGGATTTTCTAACTTTCTGTTGGTTAAATCGATGATCTGCTGTTGTGATTTTGGGCTTTACGAAAATGAATGTGATGATTTGGAAATTGAACTGAGTAAAATTAGGTGTTTGGGGTTTAAAAAGTAGACCAGTTCTGACTCTGGTCCTAATTAGTAAAACACAACAAGTATACTTATTTTAATAGATTCTTTTCCAGACCAAGGTTTAGTTTGTTTTCATCCCTGACAGTTTGGACTGCTCTCTTCCTCAGAGTGGTGATTTAAAGAGGTTTTGGCGCTGTCTTTCTACCGATGGAGGCAGAACGACAGCGCCATCTGCATCCCGACTTCTTCAGGACAGTATCCCAGGTGTGTGAGAGTGAAAAGACTCCCTCGTCCCGGTTTATAGTCCTGTTTCTGTATTTTGCCTCCTTAATCCAGCAACGTTGTCCTCTTTCCAAATGATTTTTGCTCCATCCCAGTCCATAATGTGGTTCTTTCTTGGGCTTTTTTTACTCTCGCACACCTGGGATATTGTCCTGAAAAAGCCGGACAGCAGATGGCGCTGTCGTCCTACCGGTGGAGGCAGGAAGACGGCGCCTGACCGCGCACGTCCCAGCAACATCATGTGACCACTCTGAGGCGTTAGTGAGCAGTCGAA
Source organism: Periophthalmodon schlosseri (assembly GCA_000787095.1). Classification (NCBI taxonomy): domain Eukaryota; kingdom Metazoa; phylum Chordata; class Actinopteri; order Gobiiformes; family Gobiidae; genus Periophthalmodon; species Periophthalmodon schlosseri. The sequence continues at coordinate 74,414 of KN485509.1, read as the reverse complement.
ACTGTCAGGTATGAAAACAAACTAAAACTTGGTCTGGAAAAATAATCTATTAAAATAAGTACTTGTTGTGCTTTACTAATCAGGACCAGAATCATTGCCCTACTTTTTAAACCCCAAATATCTAATTTTACAATTCAATTTTCAAATCAATTTATTTTTGTCAAGCCCAAAGTCATAACAGCAGTCGCCTCTTGGGGATTGGAACACCAGCTGAACCTCATTAGACCACATCAAGTATACGAAACACATCTTTTTCCGTGTTGTACTTTACCGTTGCCATAGCTCGAACCCTTCCGTGTCCGCCCCATTTCCATCCCTGTTCGGAGGCAGGCACATGACAGTAATGAGAGAGAATACTGCCCTTTTAGAATATTGTCTCCCGTCCTCCCCATTTAACCTTTGGAGCCGCTCCTTTGTTCTGCTCACTCCCTTTCAATGCAGATTTAACATCTCATTGAAATAATTGAAGATCTGTGTTATAAATTAACATTAGTCCTCATTAAATTAAGCAGCTCTGCCGTTTGCATGGGAGAAAATGGGTCTCTTCAAATGTGCTCTCCATTTACAGCTTTCACTCTGAAGACTTGGGCTGCTGCTGCTTTGCTTATCTCTAGAGCGAGTATAGGAGGGTATTTTTCCATGTAAAGTCACCCCTGCAATCACGACTTATATTAATTACCCGATTTCTTCTTTAACTTTTTTAATAGGGGTTATATGGGTAGGACTTCGCCCTCGTATTGAGCTCGAGCACCCAAAGGACTTCTCCCAGACGTAACTCATTAGAATTAGGAAAGTTGGTTTGGCTGTGGACTTAAGTTGTCCCCGCTCAGGTACGCAGCAAAGGCCTCGGAACAGCCTGATTATATTTGACATTTTTTGCACACAGCCTTAGGTCCAGATGACAAAAGTCACTTTGTCCTTTTATGTTATTTTACATTAGTTTATATATTGTGATATGCAATGTGTTATGTAGAATTGCATTACAAATTTCATATATATGTCCCCAGATACAAGGTGCTCAAGTCAAACACAGCTTTTACTACCGTATTTTCCGGATTATAAGTCGCACTTTTTTTCATAGTTTGGCCCGGGGTGCGACTTATACTCAGATGCGATTTATACGTGAAATTGTCGTAACGTCCGGAGGGACCAAAGATACAGGCTCGGGAAAACAGTTCAACAGCGTTTATTAACAATACAAAAATGTGAATGATAGTTGTCGGAGCAGGTGGTAGAAGGCTGGGTCGGCGGTTGACGTTCTGGCACAGGTCGTAGATCGCGGGGTCGGGCGCTGGGGCGTCCGTACCGGTCGTGGAGAGCTGGGTCGGAAACAGAGGTACACGTATAGTCCAAGGAGCAAGATCCGGCAAAAACAAGAAAGACCAACTGAGTACGGAGAGCACAGCAAAAAACGAGACTGAGCCAAGCGGAACTGTACCACGGTGGATACGCTGACGATCTGGCGGCGTGTGTGGGAATCCTCGGCCCCTTTGTACTCCCCGGGTGGAGGCTTGATTGCTCGATCAGATGCAGGTGTGCAGTAGGTGGTGTCAGAGTCTCTGCCCGGCTCCAGGCACAGACACAGAAGGGAGGGGGAAGACAGCACAGAAACACGAGGACAGACTGGATTCATGACAGAAATCTATGTTTTTTTTCTTCATTATTACGCATTTTTTGGCTGGTGCGACTTATACTCCGGTGCGACTTATACTCCGGAAAATACTGTAATAACAAGTGTAATGTTAATGAAGCTTTCACATGAGGCCTGGTTCGTCCATATGCTGAGAATGAGTCAAATGTGTATGTCTCTATATGCCGAGCACAGGCTACATACCCTACTTTTAAAGCACTAACTCGCAGGGATGGGACAAGATCTCGTGCCATAAAATCTCACAAGACAAAATTGCCACAAGTTTGTGCACACATGCTGAAAAAGAGCTTGTTAGATTGTTTTCTCCATGTTTTTGCGTTTGGGTTGGATAAAAAATTTAGTTAAGTACTGGCGAGTTACATTTTTTGAGAAGCTGTGGTACAATGACAGCAAAAATATTAAATGTATTTATGTATTTATTGATAGGAACAAGTATGTACATTAGACGTGTAACATACTTGAACATTTATAGCCAAAGCTGATTTGCAACATCCATAGAAGGGCTTTTACAAAAGGCAAAAAACACACAGGGTTCACTTTTTTTAAGACACGTTTAAGTTCATGTTTAAAACCAGCCCAGTCAAGGTCCAGTTTCAGCTCAGGGCTTAAGGAGTTCCAGAGTTTAGAGTTTAGAGTTTGCCCTGGACAGACTACGTAATGTGGACTGCCCAAAGGGTGTTTTGTCAGGGGCACCTTCACATTCCCGTCGTCGGCTCCTCGTGTGATGGAGCCCACTGCTCTGAGTCAATTTTAAATTACAAAACCTAATAAAATTTCCAAAGCTAAGAAAGTGTAATCTCTGCAACAGATAAAGTAAATCAAAAATGTCAAAAGAAAAATTCAATTCTATCAACTGGACAAAAAGTTTCAGAGTGAAGTTTCGCTGCTCATCCAAGTGACTGGACACTGCCTTATTTCTATCTGGCAGTGTCCATCAGCAATCGGACCATAAATAATGTCAAAATCTCGTCTTGTCTCGTTCTCGTAGATCCAAACTCACGTCTCGTCTCTTGTGGAAGTTCTATCTACTAATTTGTGATTATTTGGGTGGTATATTTTTGGGGAAATTTCCTTGAACTGTATTTAAAATCACTGACCTCTTCGCCTCTTACTGTAGCATGCTTTTTTTTTTTTGTCTAATAGTGTTTGTTTTGCATTTTTCTTTGCCCACAGCGCCCATGTGTGGAGGACAGCTGAAAGGACCGGGCGGTGTGATTACGTCACCGAATTACCCAGTGCAGTACGACAACAACGCCAACTGCACATGGGTCATCACCGCTACAGATCCAAGCAAGGTAAATACACGTGTTCAGTGTATGGTCTTAACTCAACTGAGGAAATAACTGAAAGAACAAATGAAAACAACATCAAGAGTTTTGCCCTAATAAGTTGACCTAAAATGCAAAAAAAAACGTCATAACTATTATAGATATCGTTGGTTTCAAAATGTGGGTTATGTTTAAAGATGTATGAAGAGAAAAAGGTTGTTTTTTAACATAGGATGAGATAATAGTTGCATCATCAACTCATCTACATAAAAATTGGGGCTTTACAGGGATTGAATTCAAAACAAAATCAGGACTAAACCAGGACTAAACCAGGACTAAACCAGGACTAGACCAGGACTAGACCAGGACTAGACCAGGACTAAACCAGGACTAGACTAGGACTAGACCAGGACTAAACCAGGACTAAACCAAGATTAGAGCAAGACCAAACCAAATCCAGTGGTGGATGAAGTAAAAGTACAGATACAGCGGCATGAAAAACTCTACTTAAGTAAAAGTATTTAAGTACCTGTTTAAAAATGTACTTTAAGAGTAAAAAGTAAAAGTATTTCACACAAATGTTGTTAATTTGTTAAAGTGTAAATGTTGTGATATGGATTTTTTTTTTTAAATACATTTTCTTCAACAGTAAAACAAATCAAATTCAAATTTTTTCTTATGAATTGTTTGCTGAAATTTTAGTCAGAATGTTACCACGAACATGGTAAAAAATAACCCCTCAAATCATGTGAAAAGTACTTTTTACTTTTCAGTCCAGTTAAAAGTGTAGTGGAGTAGAAAGTACAGATACCTAAAAATTCTACTTAAGGACAGTACTTTACTACTTTTACTTCTACCAAACCACACACCTGTAGAAAGTGTCAAACAGTCGTATTTATTTTCAGAATTGTAAAAATAGGCATGTTATTTTCTGCCAGTTTTATTCTGAATTCCCTTCACTATTTCCAAATTTAAAAAGCGTTACTTGCAGACTGTCAACCTGTTAACGCAGGAACCCCGGGGGGCTGTGGTTTCATTTGTTTCATAATTGCTCTAGGACGGTTTCGGGGGTTAGCTCAGCGCTCTTCGACTCCGACTCGATCTCGCTCCTGGAAAAATGTGAGCGATAAGAAAAAGTGAGAGAAGGCTGGCAGCGGGCCAAAGCAAGACAAAGGAAGCTGTGGTAGACACCTGTGGAGAGGGGAGTAATGGTGAGATTTGGGAGCGCGCTCAGAGGAGATCATGAAGTGTCACAGCTATTGACTTTGGAGTTGTGTTCAAGGCCACCCAGCTGCCTCGGCAACCACAGCGCTCCCTCTCTTTCTGCAAACTCAGGCGAAATGGGTTTTACAAATCTGCTCGTTTGTTGTGAAGGCGAGGTGGTCTGAGGTGAATTCACACGGCTCCACTGGTCAAACCTAGTCTAACCTATGATGATTTAAAGGGCCACTATCACGCTATTTTCTGATCTATGTTATAATGTTCTTTCCTCGTCACAAACAAACCTGGAGTTGTGTTTTGTTCCATTTACACATGTTTAACACACAAACCCTGCATATTTAGGATGAGTTTTTCTCTCATCTTCCGCTAGAATCTTTTAGTGATTTCAGCTGGATGAGTTTTTCTCTCATCTTCCGCTAGAATCATTTAGATGATTTCAGCTCTGGAATTGCCAATCTCTACTGATAGGTAAAAGGTAGCTGTCAACTTGAAAACTATTGCTTCATGACATCACAAGGTGGAACAGAGCATTTTGAGCTTTGGAGATGAAAACGGACTAATGAATGAGGATTACTCAAACATTTGTGAACTCCAGGTATGTTTTTGAGGAGGTAACAACATTATGACATGGCTTAACACTCACAAGAGTCAGTTTTGTGTAATATAGGACCTTTAAGTAACGTTGTGTTGCAGTTTGGGTACTTTTTAACGGTTACCCAATATACGACAGGCTGAGTTCATATGTCATAGACTGATCTTATTTCAAAACTAAGATGAAAGGCAGGAGAGAACTTTATTGTCGAATTAGCAGTTGATATTACAGATGTTTTGACATAGTTTGTGGTTAATATCTCTACAAACACCGAGTCTCTGCACATTAAACAAAAGAGCTTAGAGTAATACACAAAATTAACTATTTTTTCACTACAGAGGCAAAACAAAACAGAGCTAGAATAATTCAATGCCAAATGTATAATTTAGGACTTTGCCACAAACATTAATATGGCAAATCTCTGGACCCAATCCCTAACAATAAAATACAATGAAGGTTGGATTTTGTGCTAAATTATAACATCTAATGCTCGAATGTTGTGAGTGTAACCAATTCACCGAGGTTCACCAGCCCTTAAGGAGATATTTGGACCACTGGAACCATCCTTCTGACAAGACATGTGCCAGTTCCCACAGTTACACATTCTATTCAGGTCAAATTTGTGCCAATATTTGCAGAGATTGGATTACTACTCGCTGTTCCTTCCTGTCTATAATACGCCCTCCCCACTTCTCCCCAACTCTATGACACCCTTGGGTGGTCTCAGCCGGAGCCGAAAGTGCTCTTTGGACTGCCTCTGCCTCCGTGTCCGAGCCCAGATGAAGATGGAGCGAGCCCGTTGCCGCTGTTTAGAAGGGCTAATGCGGTTCCCATCCCGCCGACCGGGGCCGGTGCGGACGGAGGACCGCGGGGTCAGTCAGGACCGCGCTGACGCAGGCCTCTCTGCCTTTTGACATCATGACGGATGCTGCTCCTCACCGCTGGTTCATGAAGTCGCTGCTGCTAAAAGTAGCTCTAAGTTGACACAAATGTTCCCATATACAAAGATGGACAGAGACAGAGCAGCAGAGACTTGATCCTCGGGGGGATGCAAGCACTTTCCAAGGGGGATGTGGAATGGTTTCATATTTACAAAAGGTCAAATCGAATAGTATTAAAACAAGTTAAGTTTTTTTGGAGATGAGGAGCTGCTGCTATGACTGTTTATTTCATATTTTCTGCACCTTTGGATGGCACTTTACATCAAAACTATGCAGTGTCTGATGCTCTAAACATAATTTTGCTGTTTTCTATGACAATCTTGAATCTTGGAACTTAAATATCTTCATACAACCACTTTTAACAGTAATAATTGGCAATATGGATGTAACAGATTTGCCTGGTAACTGTGTCAGGGGGACTCAGAGTGTGATACAAAGATTAGGAACCTCCAGAACTCGGCTCTAGAACCACGGCTCTAGAGAACACATTAAAACACGCCTGTTTGTACTGGCTCTCCAAAACTGCAGCTCCTTCTCAAAACTTGTATTTTAGTATGTGTTGTTCATAAAATTTCCAATTGTTTTAACCTAATCTTTACCTCAAAGTGACTGCTGTGAAGATAGAATTAGTTCTGTTATAGTGATAGTCTATGAGGACATCACTGTTGTAAATTGGCTTAATTTGACTTGACTTATCAGTTTTCTGTCAGTCATGCTGTTAAGTAAAGGCCAAAACATTCTAATTCTTCATGTTAAAGGGCCCATATTACGCCATGTTCTGATCTATGTTATAATGTTGTTTCCTCATCGCAAACAGACCTGGAGTTGTGTTGTGTCTCATTCACATGTTGCAAACTGCATATTTAGGCTGAGTTCTTCTCTCAAACAGAAAACACTCTGTTCCACCTTGTGATGTCATGTGGTAATACAGGAAGTGCTCCACTGTGTTTTTTAAACTCCACACACCTTCACTAGAATCATTTGGATCATTTCAGCCCTGGAATTGCCAATCTTTACTCAACAAAAGGAGCTGTTAACTTGAAAACTACCTCTTCATGACATCACAAGGTGGAACAGAGCATTTTCAGCTTTGGAGATGTAGACAGACTAATAATAAAGTGTTACTCAGACATGTGTGAATGAAACAAAACACAACTCCAGGTCTGTTTTTGAGGAGGTAACAACATTATAACATGGCTTAAAGCTCACACGAGTCCATTTTGCGTAATACAGAACCTTTAATCCATCGTTTCAATTCGAGCTCATAGTGACGTTTTTGCCCCTCTTGTGCCCCTCCACAATCCCACCTGTTGGCTGTTGGCAGGAGATGAGTCTGTGCTTTGGAACTCTTTTTATCGAACCATCTGACCTATTTTCCAACCCACCATTCATCTCTTCTCTCCACCTTGGCAATTTTCATTAGGCGCTGGATTTAACATAGGACAGAATGCAATTTGCATTTAAATAAGGTTTTTCATTAGCTCTAGCAGCCCCCCTGAAAACATTGAGGATTTGACGGAAATCATCGGCCCATTTCCAAATACAGGATAAAAGGTGTTTATTATATGTCATATGACTCCTACGGGAGACTTCCTCATATGCACTATTTACTTTAGCTCTACCATTTGTGTGATGGCACCGGCCTTGCCCTTGTTTCTTTCTGCACTCAAATACAAGTTATGGCATTCATTATTTCTTTTTATTTTCTCACTGTGCTCTACCTTATTCTCTTCATCCATCTTTTATCATCTTCAAAATATGTTATGCTTAACAATGCATTCATTACGACGCAGACCAAAGAAAACACGGCCGGATTCTAGTTCAAGGCTCCATACTCGTCCACAGATCCCATGGTCAACAGACAAAAAAAGATAATTGTACACTGCGTTATTCAAGCCTATCACATCAGTCACCATCTTTTCTTACAGTGGAACAAGAATACTTTTACAATCCAATTTTATCTTTTAGGCTTTTTGCATACGTCTTTATACTGTAGCTATAAAAGGGTCTGACTCTAAGAAAAAAGAGAATATTTGTAGTTTTTGTTATTTCATCAGTTTTAAATCAGACCCATTCTGCAAAATTCACTTTTCGGAGCTTTTAACCATGTTATAGTTGTTTCCTTCTCATTTACCCTCTCGACGTTGTATTTGGAGTGATTCATGTTTGAGCAACCTTTAATCTCTTATTTTTAAGACGCCGTGTTGCCGCTCGGTCCCCGTTTTCGCCGCCACCAGCACACGCCCACTGCTCTGTTCTTACTTTGTTCTTCAAAATTATTTTCTTAATCGATGATATGTGTAGGATTGGCAGCGTCGGCGTTGTCATTTTGGTACAATTTTTTAAAAATGGTACAAATGAAAAAAAATCCACTTCCCGCAAGTGTGATGTGCAGCTATCATCACATCAGCTCCCATTGGGCACCGTAATTTTCTAACACGGAAGTCAGCGGACTTGTTTCTTTTATTAAGTCATTTTAGATGAATATTACGATTTAAAATGTGCAAATTATAACATAATGATTCACGGGTGTCATAGATTATAACTATATACCAGACACAAGCACAATATGTCTGTTTAAACGATGCCAAACTGAACTCACAGAGCAGGACGGGTAGCTGTGACTGGAAACGTGCCAGCGCCTTGTTCACAGAGATTGATTGATGAATGGACGGAGTGAGGAATGGGACCTGACAGGTGTCACTGGGACTCTCCTCTGCACCTGGAGTTTGAACTCCGCTGCACCTGTCCTCTACACCTGTCCTAACCATGTGCCCTCTGTGTCCCCTGTCTGTCCACAGGTGATCAAGCTGACCTTTGAGGACTTTGACCTGGAGAGAGGCTACGACACCCTGACAGTGGGGGATGGCGAGGTGGTGGGAGACCAGAAGACAGTGTTCCATGTGTAAGTCCTGTTTAACCTCGTCATTATTTAGTAATTACTACAGTATAGGCCTATATCCGTCTACTGTTTGTCCAAGTCACATAAAAATCCATAGTAAGAGATTCGGTGGTTAGAGCGTTCACCCACAAACGTGAAGGTCAACTGTTCTGATCCTAGTTCTGTCTGTCTGTCTGCATACTGTTGTTGTGTCCTTGTGCAACACCCTTCTCCCACTTTGCCTTGTTTGAAAGTTGTGTTGTTGGTGCGTAGTTATCAGACTGTAGGGACTAAAGTCTATGAGGACCTGCCTCCCTTATGAGGACCAAAATAAGGTGCCCATGACGTAATCTTTTACAGTCTTCCATGTGTAAGTCCTGTTTAACCTCGTCTTTATTTAGTAATTGCTAAAGGCCGATATACTTCTACTGTTTGTCCATGTCACATAAAAATCCATAGCAAACAATTTGGTGGTTGGAGCGTTCACCCACAAATGCGAAGGTCAACTGTTCCATCCCAGTTCTGTCAACTTCATACTGTACAGATCAGTTCAGTTCAGTTAGTTTAGTCAGATTAAGTTTAGGTTTAGGTTATGGTTAGGCAGTGACTTTGGTTTAGGTTAAGCTCGAGCTCCAGGAAATGAATGTAAATCAATAACGTCCCCATAAAACGTGGAACCCCAACTGCGTCTGTGTGTGTAAGTGGTTGTAGGTTTGTCTGTCCCTCTCTCTGCTTCCGTTTTTCCTGTCCCTCCCTCTGATTGATTCTTGGAGGGGTTAAACCAAAATGACCAGGTACAGACTGTGTCCCAAGTTTAGCCGTTCATTTGCAGCTCAAACTTTGTACAGTCGCTTGTTGCTCATCGATGACCCGCGGGCCCCACTCAAGCTCTCGTCTGCTGGGGCTTCTTTAGGAGCAGCTGGAGGTGGCCGATCCTTCGCATTATTGAGGGCCACGTAGAGGTTAGGGTCGCTCCTGCTTTGATCATGCGGTGTGCCGGAGCATTTTCGCGTGTTTGTGTCGCTCAGAGTCGCAAATGCAGATCCAGTACCGCATAGGTCAAAGGTCATGTAGGTGGTCGTATTTGACCGCGTGATATTTGCGCGTCCTCCTCCGAGCACCGATGGGGCTGGAGCTTATTAATTAAGTGGACCGTGGTACCGGTGTTGATGATGCGTTGTTGGCTATTAGCTACTATTTACATATGATACGAGCAAAGAAAAAGCTCGAGAGGTGCTGGAGTTATGGTCATTTTGATTTTGGCTGAATAAAAGTTTAAATATGAAGCACAAAATCATCCCCTGTCTGCTTTTTGGACAAATCGCTGCCTGTTCGTAGGCATAGATAGACCGCCACACTTTCATTAGTCCACCCAGGGCAGCTGTGACCACAAACGTAGCCTACCACCTGTGATATGGGGAGAATGAATTGCCTCATGTGCAGTTTTAGTCTGTTGGAAGGATATGAAGTTAGCTTTAATGTACATCCAAAAATGCCCTCTGTAAAGAATTTATATAGATTTTGTGCAGAGTGAGAAAATGTCACTATATTATATGATATTAAATGCCTCTATTGTAAATGATGTGGTGTCCAAATTGTGCCGGGCAGATTTAGCAGCTACAAAAAGCCATCCAAAAATCCCCCAGCTCCCTGTATAATATTATGGCCATCATATTTAGGAGGTCTGTCACTTTTATCTCCGCTAACTTCTTTTGGCGTTTACTCCCTCCCTTCATTTCAGCTCGGTCTTTAGAAGTCATTTTCATTTTTGCCTCTCCTGCTCCACAGAACCGTTTCCCTGCTTCCCTTGCACCTGTTCTCCTCCCAGCCCCTGTAGCCCTCCGCTTTCCCTTTTATTTCATCACTACCTGATGCAGCAGCGCATGAAAAATAGATAGGGCTCCACGTTGTCAATCATCGCTTCTCAATGTTCAAAACAAGTCCGCTGTCATGGGGAGTAGCAAGGATAACTGCACACTGATACCCCTAATGGAGTCAGCTCCGCCAGATGGCTCTATTGCAGTTGTGATATTAATTTTGTGTAAATTTAATGCCTTAATAAAGTTTTATAGAATCATTTTCACGCATTATTGTTTTGCCTGGTTGGAAACGGAGAGGAGCTGCAAGATGAATGGGTGTTTATGTGCGATATAGACTAAGGCATAAACACTGTACACGTTCTCAGTTTCTGTCATAATTTAGCAAATATTGTTGTAATCACTGCCGCTATCTGTAAGAACTGGAAGGTAATTTTGCACCCTCAAGTAGTGCACTTTAAGTACAAAATGTTCTTTTTCTCTGTATTTTATCACCATAGACTGTAAATATAAATTGACATAGCTAACCCGCTAGCCGCCGCGTTTCAAATAGGAAGTGAGAATGGGCTCCATTTTGGTCTTAAAATGTTTGTATTAACCCGCTCTACATGATCCTGGTGTTTTTATTTCACTATTGTGTCCGTAAATCAAGATATGAAGATTAATAACAGCCAAATCAGGCGCCTTCTTTCCCTGAAGTTGCTCCCGCTAGCGTTAGCAACAGGTTTGAATGACAGCGTTGCTAAGGGCCCGCTCCATGTGAAACCAGAGGTGCGGGCGGGAAGGGGCGTTACCTTCAACAGCCTCACTCCTGATTGGCTCTTTGGTTGCTATGATTCTCGCGGTCAGAATTCTAAATATGGAACTGGGCTCCAAATTCGCCTGTATAACTTCTGGCCTCGATGAGCTTCATTTGACTGAAGCCGAACGCTGTGGGTGACGTCACACTCACTTAGTCCACGTATTTATACAGTCTATGTTTATTGCAGAAGTATAGTTGTTGTCCTTGAGCAAGACACGTCACACATGCGTTGTGTAAGTGAGTGATTAATGGTGGTCGGAGGGGCCAGTGGAGAAGATTGGTAGCCTCATTACTGCCAGTCTGCTCCGGGGCAGCTGTGGCTTATTACAGATGTAATTTACCACCTGTGAAGTAATCATGCACACAGTTTTAACTAACTTTAATCTGACAAGTGCTCCGTTACAACCTATGCAGTATTATTATTCGTGTACTGCAGTCAGTATCAGTGGTGGAAGAAGTACTCGATTTTGTTACTTAAGTAAAAGTACAAGCAAAAAAATGGAGCAAAAACATACTCAGGTAAAAGTAAAAGTATCACATGAAAAAATCTACTTGACTAAAAGTATTAAAGAACCTGTTTAAAATGTACTTAAAGAGTAAAAAGTAAAAGTATTTCACACAGATTTTGAGGTCTTATTAAGCTTCAAATGTGTTGATTTTGATGAAGATTTGTACTGAATTTTGTTCAACAGGAACAATTGAATTGATTTTTTTTTTCTAGCTGTTTTCTTTGTATATTTTTGTTTTGCTCAAATTATGAACGTGTTAAAAATAAACCCTCAGCATTTTCAAAAGGTCTCAAACAATAATGAAAATACTTTTACTTTTCAGTCCTGTTCAAAAATGTAGTGAAGCAGAAAGTACAGATACCTGCTCTCAGATGTAGTGAAGTAAAAGTAAAAAGTATCCACTGTAAAATCTAAATACCTAAAATTTGCACTTAAGTACCATACTTTACTACTTTTACTTCATTATGTTCCACCACTGGTCAGTATTTTATCTTTTTGTGTAATTCTATTCCTACTTATATTGTTAGTACTTCATGTACTACATGGGTTTATTATTTGCTTTTACAAGTACAGCACGACCAGGTTTTCCATCTGAGGACAGTTGAAAAACCAGCAACACAGACATGTCGTCTCCTATGGCAACACCAAACTGCAAATTCATATTCTCACTCTCATTTTCTCAAACTGAAGCCATTTTATCAGTCTCAAAAACAGTTAGAACATCACTATTAAGTTGAATTTGGACTTTTTCTCTCCCTTTCTGTCATTCTGCTCTTTGCACTAGAACTGGCGCCAAAAGCACTGTCTAAAAAAAGTTTACATATTCCAGTGTTTCTTCTGCTGTCTGAGAACTGTGATAATGTCTTTAATGATGCCGTAGAAACAGGCCCTTTGGCTACGAAGTGACACTTAGTGGAATAGGCCCAAACCCTTTGCATAATAACTGTGCAGCTGATATAATGAGACGGAAGAAATCAAGACTTATCTCCTCAACACACGTTTCCTCTGCTCTCTCCTCAGCCTGTCTGGAACCACCACTCCAGACCTCGTAGTGAGCACCAGTCACCAGATGTGGCTCAACTTTAAGACTGACGACACCAGCGGCTCCCTGGGCTTCAAGGTTTCATACGAGGGTAAGGACATGCAAGTTCTTTTCAATGTACACACACACAAAACAAATGCTTTGGTATTCAATTATTGTTTTCCCTGTTATTAATATCATCGCAAAAGAAAAATAAAATCTGTCAACTGGACAAAACGTTGTAAGAGTGAAGGCGTTTCACAAATTCATATTAGTTTTTTTTTCACTCCTACAATGTTTTGTCCAGTTGACAGATTTTAATTTTCTTTTGCGATGGATCAGGTCTGGACGACTGAGGGATTACACAGATACCTGTTATTAATATGTCACATGACTTGGATGGTATTTTACCCTTTTTCATGCCTGTTTGACCTTTGACCTTTATTTTGAAAAAAAATAATGATCCAAAGGCTGGCGCTTCGAATCCCACTCTTGACATCACTGGTTGCATCATTGGTTGGTCCGATCCACTGACCCGCAGGTTGGTGGTGCGATTCCAGCTCCCACCGATGAATGCTTTCGTTGTGTCCTTGGGCAAGACACTTAACCCTTAACTTTAAGCACCTTGAAGGTGGAAAAGTGCTGTATAAAAATGTGACCATTTACCATTTACGTGCTCAGTTTTTGAGCACGTAAATGGTAATTGGTCTGGCACCATATAAAACTATCAGCAAGCAGACCAATATTGACTTTTTTATCTTCATTCAACCAAAATTATTCAGTTTTTTTCTTTGTTTCAAATCAAAGCAGTGCATAGCCTCGGATTATATGTAAGAAAATTAAAGCTGCACTATGTAACTTTTCTGTTGGAGGGTCTGTCATCTGCTTGTCTCGTGAAAATGTTACTACTTGGCCTAGAATGGTCCACAGTATGGTATAATACACTGCCTGGCCAAAAAATAAGTCACCACAAAAAAAAAAAAAAAAGGTCACACTCTAATATTTCGTTGGACGCCTTTAGCTTTGATTACGTCATTCGCTGTGGCATTGTTTCGATGCTTCTGCAATGTCACAAGATTTATTTCCATCCAGTGTTGCATTAATTTTTCACCAAGATCTTGTGTTGATGATGGTAGAGTCTGACGCTGCCCAAAGCCTTCTCCAGCACATCCCAAAGATTCTCAGTGGGGTTAAGGTCTGGACTCTGTGGTGGCCAATCCATGTGTGAAAATGATGTCACATGCTCCTGAACCACAATCTGAGCCCGATGAATCCTGGCCCTGTCATCTTGGAATATGCCCGTGCCATCAGGGAAGAAAAAATCCACTGATGGAATAACCTGGTCATTCAGTATATTCAGGTGGTCAGCTGACCTCATTCTTTGAGCACAGACTGTGATGAACCTATAACCTGGTCATTCAGTATATTCAGGTGGTCAGCTGACCTCATTCTTTGAGCACAGACTGTTGATGAACCTAGACCTGACCAACTGCAGCGACCCCAACCTATTTGCGTAGTTAAATCCAGGTGGCGACTTTTTTTTTGGCCAGGCAGTGTAGTCTAATATACTGTGATATAGGGTTGTTAAAAGTAAAAGTATTAATACCTGGATACTAATCAATACTTAAACTAGCTTCAAAACTACATAGGCTACTCATTTGAGCAAGTATCAATACAGAAAAAAGCACTTATACAAGACAAAATCTGGCCTTTCCTGAATAGATTTCATATGGGCTTGATCTGGGCAATCTTAAAGACTCTGTAGTACATAAAATTTACTCTTTGAGCCAAGTCATGTTATAATGCTGTTACCTCATCAAAAACATACCTGAAGTTGCGTAATATGGGGTCTTTAACTATGGCAATATTAAAGAAACATCATCGTTTTTATCACAGCTAAGTTTTGTTCCATCCAGGCCTCCAAAAAACATCTCCAAAAAACAAAAACTTTAACAATGCCGCTTTAATTCCTATCTATAATACCCCATAATTACCTCCTACACTGAACAATGCCATACTTCATATCTCACAGTAAAGCAAACATGCACTAAACCTTCGGAGAGATGGTGTGGATAGATTCCTTTTGTGTTTACGAGTTCAGGGAGCCCCACATTCTGATAAGTGCCCGTCTCACACACTCTGAATTGTCTCCCCTGCCAGCAAATGCTTATTTTTCATCAGTAAAAATAACAGTGAAAGTAGAGCAGCACGCCGAAGCAAAGAGTAATTAAAACAACGAGTCGCACTTAATGAAGGGGAAGAAGAAACGCTTTGAACCACTTCACCTCCCAGATTGGAACACCCAAAATCTAATCTGCATTCTCACTTACTTGTATTTTAGGCTCCATCATCAAGTGCAATTACCAGTCTTTTCAGCACGCGCCCTTTGACCTCGGACGCTTCAGATTGAAAACGCATTGTGATGTTTATTAGAAGTAAATGAACATGAATACGATGTACTTGAACTGGGTTGACTTGAAGAAGTGAAGTCGCGATCACACCGTATGAAATGATTCCGGCTGAAGGGGTTTTGGAGATGTTGCGGTGGAGGCATGTGAGCTCAAGAGCGTTTGGGTTGCTTCAAGAGTACTGCGTGGACGTTCTTTTTATCTTGGAGAACAAAAGAACGACAAACGTGTCACAGGGAGCGTGTCGTTCATGCCTTCATCACCCGCAGATTAGACGACTGTGACTCCTTGTACTGCGCGTTGGACCAGGGTTCCATCCACCACTTACCGTTAGTCCAAAATGCGGGCGCCAGGAAATACGAGCACATTTCTCCTGTGTTGGCCTCTCTGCACTGGCTCCCTGTCAGCTTCGGGATTGACTTTAAGATTCTGATGATGGTTTTTAAATGTCTCCACGGGTTGACCCCTTTCTATCTCTCTGAGCTTCTGTCTGTCCATGTTCCCAGTAGAACTTTGAGATCAGCAGACCAGATGATTTTGGATGTTCCAAGGTCCTGGCTAAAAACTCGATGGGACCGGGCTTTTGCTGTAGCTGGTCCCAGACTCTGGAACAATCTTCCTCTGTGTATTAGACTATCCTAATCTTTAAATATTTTTAAATCTTTGTTGAAAATCCATTTGTTTGCCGTGGCTTTTAACACGAGCTGAGCGGGACTCTTGTATTGTCTTGTTTTATCGTGTTTTTGCACGTTTTGTTCACTTTACATCGCCTTTGTACAGCACTTTGGGCAGCTGTGGTTGGTTTTAAATGTCTTTTATAAATACATTTGATTCGTCAAGACTTGATTGGGTTAGGTTCTAGATAGATGCAAGTTGTAGGTATTTTCTCTTAGTTTCATGTCACTGCTGGTATAAGTTCGTTATCTTACTCAGATTTCCTGTATATCATTGCATTCAAGGCTTGAGTGCACAAGCTCTTACCTTCAGATTTACTTGCGAGCTATTTTTCAGTAATAATAAAAAACACGTACACTACCAGTCAAAAGTTTGGACACACCCCCTCATTCAGTGTTTTATTTTCTTTATTCTTACTACTTTCTACATTTTATACACTCACAGAAGACATCAAATACACAGAAGCTCAGTCGGTAGAATGTTCGTCTTCTGATCTGAAGGTCGGCAGTTCGAATCCCACTCTTGATGTAAACGTATTTTTTTATATTTTATATTCCCAAAGTGGCCACCCTTTGCTTTGTCGAAAAATATTGAATAGAGTAACTTTTAACTTTTTTTCTTTACTACAGAATTCCATATATCTTGCTTCATATATTTGATGTCTTCTGTATGTATCAAAAATGTAGAACCTAGTAGTAAAGAAGAGTAAAGAAAAAATCTGGTAGTGTAGTTGAAGTTGTACTGCCTGCTATGAAATACCACTTTAAACAGACTTGGCTTCTCAGTTCCCCAGTTTGGAAAAGAGTGTCCTCTTTTATTATTAAGCCATTTCTGATCAATATCACAGTTTACAGTTAAGCAAATATAAAGTAATTTGCATCTAGTTTAATACAAATTAAATACAGTTTAATTACAAAAAACACATGTTATTCAAACATGTTTCCAGTGTTGTAGTTTGCTCACTTATCTTCCTAGTCTCTTATATAGTCTACTTTTAGTTAGTAACTCCAAGTTGAGTTCATACAAACTATAATTTAAGTCTGAGTGACAGTAATTGGGGTTACACGGGGTTGGAAAATCTTGGATGGATTTTGTGTTTTGTTTGTTATTTCATAAGTGTATAGAACGGCACAGTGACTGGACCGTGCAGTCTGTCTCATCATTGTACAGCGTGTCCTCTTGGCCGAACTCGTCTCTAAGGTCTCTGACGTCTCCTGTGTGCGATCAGTGAGTTGTCTTGTGGGCGGGGCTGCTTCAGGATGGCCGTACACATTCTGAGCTCCACATACGTGATCATCATTAGAGCCGAGTACGGATTCACACCCCACATCACCCCTGATACTGTTTCAAACCGTATTAGCACCTGCCATGCTTTCCTGGGTGGATGATCTGATTCCCTCTCAGCGGTCCCCTATCCCGGACGTCTCCGTGGGGATACCTCTGCGTTCCATCTGTGAGCCGCTACCACGGGACAGCAGCAGGAGGAGTGACCGGAATATTAAACACAGCATAAATGTTTCATTAATGAAATTGGTCCGTGTGGTTTTAAGAAATATAGGGATGGTCATACGTGTGTGTGTTTGTGTGTGTTTGTGTGTGTTTGTGTGTGTTTGTGTGTGTTTGTGTGTGTTTGTGTGTGTGGGAGCGCAGATGTAAGCTTTTAAGACGCCTGAGAACATTTGTCAGAAAGTAAAAGAAGGCGCACAATTATACGGAGACCGTGAGGAAGAGGCAGATGTGAGCTGTTTAGCAGATTGTCTGAGGAAGAAGACGAGAGCACAGCGTGTGATTCTTAAAATACAGGTAGAGGTGGTACAATAGATAGTCGTTTGGTTTATTAGCAGAATGTTTCGCAAATAACATTAAAATTAGCTCTAAATAATTCCAGATTTAGACAGAATTGAAATGGTAAATGGTCACATTTTTATATAGCGCTTTGCCACCTTCAAGTCACTCAAAGCGCTTTACATCAAGGAATCACACACACATTCATACACCAGTGTAAGCAGACACTGGGGGAGAGGTGGGTTGGGAGGGAGGGGACGGCGGGTGTCTTGCCCAAGGACACAACAACAGCATTCATCTGCTAGAAAATTCAAATAAATGATTGATTATTTTGCTGTTATGAAGGAGCTTTTAAGGCCGTGTGGCGACCTCTCCCTTTTGACATCTGTAAGATTCCCTGAGAGAGTTGACCCCTAACGACCTTGTAGATGTTCCTCCTGGAGAAGAAACGGCTGTGGTTTGGACAGTCGCCATAGCAATCGAACACACTGTGATGTAGGGTCGTTAATGGTCAATTTCCACCTTCAAGGCAAACAAAGCCCTTTACATCAAGGAGCCACTCACACATTCACACACACATTCATACAGCAGTGTAACGCAGACTCTGGGGGCGAGGTGGGTTAAGTGTCTTGCCCAAGGACACAACGACAGCATTCATCTGTGGGAGCTAGAGTCGCACCGCCAAACTGTGGGTCAGTGGGTCTGACCGCTCGACCAATGATGTTTATGTTTAGAGTGGGATTCGAAATGCCAACCTTCAGATCAGTGGATAAACGCTCTACCAACTGAGCCACTGTCGCCCCTAAAGTATTATTACCCAGATACTAATCGATACTAACAGTAGTAGTAGTAGTTTCATGTGTTTTAACTTCTTGTTGTGACGCACTTCTCAACTTCCCTGTCTGTGAAACGTAAACTTTGCTTTCTTGCTAGTGTCAAAACGACATGGGCTACTCATTTGAGCAAGTATCAATAAAGAAAAAAACACATGTAATAGACAAAATTGGCTCTCGATCTGCATTTGAACAGGGCACCCATGAAAAAGAGAGTCTGAGTGCGCTCACTGGATCTCCCTGTATAAATAAAAATAAATGATAGACGATCTTAACTATGGCAATATTAAGGAAACTACTGTAATATTGTGTTTACTGTCAAAGAAGAGCTTGAAATGTTTTAGCTGTGACAACACCGCTATGATGCAATGGAACATAATCAGTCAGCCTTGTGCCTTATCAGTGATGCAACAACAAAACAAGAAACACTGGGTTTGTTTGTGCGTTTTATATTATGTCATTAATTGCCTATAGTTAAGTTCACATTTTAAAAAGCTTTGCTAATAGCCCCTCAGCAGTTTAAACCCATCGATGCTTATTCACATATATATAGTTTGTTAATTACTATTGCTCGCCGGAATCGATAGCTATATTTATTTTTGTCTAAATGTTCTTTCTATTCAGGCCTTAATAGTTATCGGGGAAGCCATTAGTCCAATTCAAAAGAGCTCAAATGGGCGCATAATTCATCAGGATTTGTGCAGACTGCAAAAACGCAAACTGTCGATTTACTTTGCCAATAAAGTAATTAAATAAAAATCAATTTGGTTCATAGAAAGATTTGTGCCGAGACTCTGGGGCTAGCCAATTTGATGCATGTTCCTGCAATGTCTCACTTTTGGATACCGAGTTTTAATCTAACTTGCATGCAGCAGTCGATATGTGCTCCAGGCTGTATGGCAGATTGATACGACTACAAATTTGATGTTGTGGTCTCTTTTGCTACTGCACAAATCCCCTAATGGTTCTGTTGTGTTCTCTGTGTTGCAGAGATTGACCAAGGCAGCTGTGGAGACCCGGGGATTCCAGCTTACGGGAAAAGGGAGGGGACCGGCTTCAGACACGGGGACAAGCTGTTCTTTGAGTGTCTGCCGGCGTTTGAGCTGGTCGGGAAGAAGAACATCACCTGTCAGAAGAACAACCAGTGGTCCGCCAAGAAGCCCAGCTGTGTCTGTAAGTGGGCTCATTATAATCACAGGTCTCAAAGCTTTTCGTTTTTTTTAATTTAACACAGACAAACATAGTGACCAGTCATATACAGTGGTGACAAGTGGTGATAAGACATGCCAAGATATACCAAGATATACCAAGATATACCAAGACATACCAAGACATACCAAGACAAACCAAGACATACCAAGACATACCAAGACAAACCAAGACATACCAAGACATACCAAGACAAACCAAGACATACCAAGACATACCAAGACAAACCAAGACATACCAAGACATACCAAGATATATCAAGATATAACAAGATATACCAAAACATAACATGGTTTGTAAACAGCCTTTTACAGTTGTATGTGACACGCCCATTTGAAAACACCGAGATTCACCAGACTCACATCTTCATAATGTACTGAAGAAGTGCGTGTTCCGGATCCCTGGCAACTTGTTTCATTAATCCATTAATCCAAAGTCTTTTTCTCTGAACACTCAAAAATGCTCTGTTGGCATTTTGCCCAGACTGTGGTGTCACAGGTAAAAATCCGGACTTTTCCCGCGCAGTTTTTAAGTCCATAAACCATCAATGGACTTGTTCTGCAGTGAAATTAAACACATGGCTTTATTAACATAGCGTGTATCTGTTCTTAATTTTTATTTTTATATTTTTTCATGTCATTTTTCACTCCCAAACTCTAATGTCTAAATACCTCATTGGAAACTGAGGTGTAGTTTGTGTGTTTTCGTAATACAGACATTATTTTAAGTTCGGAAAAGTGAAATACTTCTCCCAAGGTGAAAGAGAAATGAATGGACTGACCTTTTTGCTGAAGTGGATTCTTACAGAAATTGTCGGAGTAGCTGGAAAAGATTGCAGATAAAAAACAGTAGTTGCTGTAGCCCTCACACATAAAAATAGCAATAATACGCATTAATAATAACAGTATGGCAATAGGATGGACAAAGCTTAGTAACTGGGGTAAAGGAGAATAAATGCATTTTGTCCCGTTTCCTGCTCACGTACAGCCTTGAGTTTGGGTTTGTATCCGTCATAACACCAACAAATAAATTACTATGACAATTACAATCTCCATAATAATTCCATAATAATATCCCTGCAAATGTCATATTACATGTTTATTTCCTTACTTACATTAGCATACAGTAAAGGTGCAATGGGGAGCTTTTCTGGTGAGAGGGGTCTTCCGCCGGCTCCGTGGAGATGTTATCGCTTTGCCACCAATGTTCCACCGTATGGCATTTAACTTCTCTGTATGACATTTATTCAGTTTAAGTTGCTTTTATTGCTAAGAAAGCTGGGGTCACCTCCTCACAGACCTGGAACTTGTTTAATCTCATACTGTGGTCTAATCCAGGCAAAGCAATTTCCATGGAGACAATCAGGTGGCGGACCCTCCAACAGAAAAGTTACATACTGCACCTTTATTATGTAAGATATTTTTAGACAGATTGACTTACCTTATTATGTTTTGAAGGGTGTTCATAGACTGTATATATAAATGGACGTAGCTAACCCGCTAGCTGCCACGTTCCAAATAGAAAGTGAACATGGGGGCGCTTCTGGCTCCTTCAACTCTAGCTCCAATTCACTTTACATTGAAAAACTGTGTCCCCTCTCTCTGTAACTGCTGCTGTCAGACTCGTCTTTTTGGTCT
>KN485509.1:19427-53010 GCA_000787095.1 Periophthalmodon schlosseri | reverse complement strand
CTAGCGTTAGCAACAGGTTTGATTGACAGCGTTGCTAAGCGCCCGCTCTCTGCTAAACCAGTGGAGCGGGCGCTTAGCAACACTGTCAATCAAACCTGTTGGAAGAGGCATTACCTTAAACAGCCTCACTCCGGATTGGCTCTTTGGTTGCTATGATTCTCGAGGTCGGAATTCCAAATATGTAACTCAGCTCCAAATTCACTCCTGTAACCGCTCTAGCCTTGATGAGCTTCATTTGACTGGAGTCGAACACTATGGGTGACGTCACACTCTTAGTCCACTTCTTTATATGCCGTATTTTCCAGAGTATAAGTCGCACCAGAGTATAAGTCGCACCAGCCAAAAAATACATAATAATGAAGAAAAAAAACTATATTTCACATATAAATCGCATCTGGGTATGTCACACCTCCAGCCAAACTATGAAAAAAAAGTGCGACTTATAGTCCAGAAAATACGGTAGTCTACGGGAGATTTATATTTGCGTCTCTAACTGTGCATGTTTAAAATGTATTTATTTATTTTTTCATTCTTAAAAGATGATACCACATTACGCATATATCACCGCCTCTCGTTAAGAATGATGGTATACGGGGTATTTACGGTATGAATGAGCGCAGCCGCGTACACGCTCTCCGCCTCTTGATTATGTGTTTGTGCCGATGTGCGCCGGGCGTGCTGCATAATAAATGGTCAGATTATCCCTACAGTTTGCCGAGCAGAGGCTGTGGATTCGAAAACAATAGGAGGGCATATTAGCCAATTAACAGCATGAAAGACAAACACTGCGTTAGAAGCCGATGGTAAACGAGAAAGCCAGCTGACTAGGCACATCATCCCCCCGCCTGTATGATTGATAAGATAATTGGACGGACAATAGCGGGCATAGATAAACATCAGGAAGTTAAGTAACGGAGAGGTTTCAGGCCCTGGATTCGATTTGGATACGCTGTGCGGTTCTTTTTTGAATAAACAATTTTGGTAATGTGGAGACAATGCGGGCGCTGTTTGTTTTTGCCACTGCGCACAATTATTGTAATGAGATCTGGGACGTCTCAGGAAGTGTCATTAGCGCCTTTGTTTTTTTGAATGGACATTATGCACACACATTTTACATTTTATTGCTCTTTGTTCCAGTGTTGCCAAATACAAAGAGATTTCCAAGCTTATGGAGCAAAATAAATATGGCCATGGGATAAACATGAAAATGCATATGACAAGCGTCACTCTTCAATGCAACTTCGTATTTGAGCAGACGATAACGTAATAATGGTCAATAACGTAATAATTTTAGTTTAAATATAATTAAGTTCATAATGTAATAACAGGCCAATAATGTAACGACTATGGTGAACCAATGACATCATAACATCTCGCCAATAATGTACCACCAAAGAAAAGATTTGGTTTTCCAAGTGCCACCAGATCTAAACCAGGTCTATAACAGGACTATTCCAAGTCTAATCTGGGACTAAACCAGGTCTAAAAGTGGACTGCATCATTTCCACTGTAGTTCTAAACAAGAAATTACCCAAAAGAGGACAAAAAAGTAGATAAAATGGACTCTAAAGTAGGCAAAGCACAAACTGAAGAGCCGCCTGAAGGAGCTTGAGTAACATCATGGTATAGGATGTACAACAATACATTAACCAAGACAAGTCATGGGAGAGATGCTGGCGCCAGGTTATACCATGAACGCTCATTTACCCTGAGTCCCTGAGCAACTAGTGGAAATTCTGAAAATGTGGATTCAATGTATATAAACTAACCACAAATGAATTCAAACAGATATTACCTTGGGTCACATTGTTTAAATACTATTCTGAAAGCAACTTACAGCCAAACACGTACTTACCCGCTCCCCTTAGCCCCTCCCACTCTCCATCAAGGCTCTACACACACCCACACCCCCACCACACACACACACACACACACACACACACACACACACACACACACACACACACACACACACACACACACACACTCACACACATTCAAATCACAATCATCCTTAATATGTACAAAGAGGAACATTTACCACAGTTTGAGAAACACTATTATGACTATTATTATTGACCTGTTATTACATTATCGGTTTATGAGATTTAAACTTGGCCAAAATGATTCCGTTATTGGCCGTTATTACGATATCTGTTGCTACAAGGCCCGTAGCCACAGGGATGGGCTCTAGTCATCTGTAACTCGTAACTGGAAAAAAGCGAGGGTGGAAGAATAGACCTTAAGTATGTAGATATATGTGCAGGTTTACTGTTAAGAAATGATGTGTTTTAAATTGGACCATCCTTGACAGGGGGGAAGAGATTCGATTAGTTGGGTATCATGGGAATTACTTAACTCAAGGACAAAGCTAATTGTCTTCTTCAATGCATGGGCTAATCAGTCATGTAAAAAAAAACAAGATGAAAACAGTTACCATCTTTGCAAAGGTGAAATTCATAATAAGAGAACGATGTAAAGGCGTATTATGTAACTTTTCTAACAGGAGTTAGGCTACCTGATTGTCCCCATGGAGATGTTACTGCTTAGCCTGGAATGTTTTACAGTATGGCATTAATCTTGCATTCAAGTAATAACATTTTGTTTTTATTGCTCAAAAAATCATTGAAAAACAGGCGTTCTTACTGTAAGCGGGGGCGTATCTCCACGGATCTGACCTGTAACTTGGCCTGGTGGCGTCAGCTGCTTGTCTCCATGGAGATACTCAAGTTAAATGTGACACTACGCAACCAGAAAAATGACATAGTGCACTTTTAAAGGTCCTATATTGCGTAAAATGGATTCTCGTGAGCTTTAAGCCGTGTTTTAATGCTGCTGCCTCCTCAGAAACATACCTGGAGTTGTATTTTTTTTCATTCACACATGTTTGAGTCTACATCTTTAAACCTCAAAGTGCTCTGTTCCACCTTGTGATGTCATGAAGTGGTAGCTTTCAAGTTAACAGCTACTTTTTACCTTTTGTTCAGAAAAGATTGGAAACTCAAGATCTGAAATTATCCAAATGATTCCAGTGAAGGTATATGAACTTTAAAAATGCAGTGGAGCACTTCCTGTGTTGACATGACATCACAAGGTGGAACAGAGTGTTTTCAGCTCGAGAGAAGAACTCAGCCTTAATATGCAGGGTTTGTGTGTTAAACGTGTGAATGAAACAAAACACAAAGTTCAAAAAGTTCAAAGGTCAAGCACAACTAACTCTGCAGAATTTGTGCCCAAGTTGTTTACCGCATTGTTTTATTTCTTTGCAGTTTCCTGTTTCTTTAACTTCACCACTCCGTCGGGGGCGCTGTTGTCCCCTAACTACCCTCAGGAGTACGGGAACAACATGCACTGTGTGTGGCTGATCATCGCTAACCCCGAGAGCCGGATCAACCTCGCCTTCAACGACCTGAGCATGGAGAAGCAGTTTGACTTTCTCTCCATAAAAGATGGCGGGAAGGTAGGCTGCTAGTTGTATGTTTTTTTTTTTGTGTGTTTTTTTTATGTAAAGATAGTACAGACATGTTTCAGTAGAGCTCCTGCACCCACATGACTAGTGATGCGACTTTCGGCTCTTTTATGGGATCCGAATCTTTTGGATCCCTGTTTATTTATATGACAGAAACCAATGTGAGACTTGAGAACTAATTTTATCAACGAACTAATCACAGACAGAAATGACCAAGACTAAGATTTGTTTAAAATGGTTCAAACTGAGAGTGGGAGCGTTTACCCTTTGGAATCATGAATAATCTAAATAAATAATAATAATAATAATAATAATTGCAAAAACTGTTTTGTTTTTCCGTGCACAAAGCTCTCACTCGTGTTGTCTGCTCTGCTTCTGAGCTGATTCTTGTGTTGATTCAGTGTTAATCGGGATAAAAATGCATACAAATTTGAAGGAAAAACATTTGGTTCTTTTAAAAAATGAGATCCGGTTCCACCCGTTCACCCATTCAAAAGAGCTGACTCATTCACGAATGTCACATCACTACACGTGACTATATTTGACAGGGACGCCATGTTGGCAGTGGTGAATGAATGGCACTGAGTCACTTTTGGAGTTTTGTTTGAAATCGTAGACAATGATTTATCTTAAAACTAATCAGATTAAACACAGTTGGCACAGGGGTGATTTTAAAGCGTAGATTTGGCCTTAACTCTCCTTCACCTTCTTATATCATCACAAAGGGTCCCTGGAAATGTGTGTGAAAAATAGACTTTATTATAAATATGGCTGGGGATCATTAAGAAGTTGCCGATACGATACTCGATACATAGGCCACGATACGATACGTGTCTTGATACAGTGCATTGTCGATTCGATATAGTACGATATGATATATTTCAAATTGATTCGATATGATTCAGTGAAAAATAATGGCTTTTGGGACACTTAACCCTATAATGCCAAATGTATCAAATTTGATACAAGCATTTCTGAGACCTAATGCATCACCTTAAGATAAAAACTTCACTCAAAACCCTCTTGGATCCAATCTGATACTTGTCTTCCACTCCCTGGTGGACACCTTTATCACTACAACAATTAAAACACAGTACATGGGACAATCCAAGATGATTTAATAATATTTTTTTGTAATTGTTTCTTTCAAATTTTGTGAAAGGGCCAAATAAAGGTTCCAGATTCAAGAAATCAGAATTTTCTGTCCATTATTTCTGGGGTCAGGCATTACAGGGTTAATGATCAACCCCATTTTCACAAAAAATAAATATTAATTTTATTTATTTTTTTATTTATCTTCCATTTATTGAAGATGAATGAACATAAAGTGCATTTTGTTTTGTGCAATTTACCAACTAGAAAAACTGTTACATTGGCCAGTATTACTCATCCACAGCTTTTAATATGAGCTCCACATTTACACAGAGACATGTGCAGTTTAACGGCTCAGAAGGAGCAACATCGACTAAATCACAACTGTGACACTAAAAGACTTTGTTAAACCAAAGTTAATATGAAATAAGCCTATTTTAATCATCAAAACAGTGAATCAAATGTCAAATGTTCTGCACAAATGAGTTTCTTTCCTCTAAACAAGTCACACAGTTGCAGCGCTGTGACAGAATAATTTGGTAAAACATACAAAAAATACTCCTGGTGATATATATCGATACAGCAGCCCACGATACCGATACTGTATTATTAAATGAAAGGATACGATATATCGATATTTCAATATTTTTGCACACCCCTAATTATAAAGCCCTGTACTTCTAACGTTTACTGATGTAGATATAATGAAACTGATGAAATAGTGTAAACTAAACGTGCTCTCACTGATGTGCAGATCGTGTAGCAGCGAACGCACTCGTGTCTATGTAATAAACACACAAAACACTGATTTAACTTTAGTTTGTGATTTTATTTTCTACAATCAACATTTCTAAGCAGTCAGTTAACATTAAGCAAATGAACTGTGTTTAGCAAAAAGCATTTGGGATTGTTCCTCTTTAAACTACTCCCTCTGCCTAATTTATACACTATAATGTTAATCGACTATACACAAACTCATAGCTTTGAAGCGTTATGAGACTGTGGTTGAGTCGTTCAAATAAAACCAAATGATAAAAAAAATCGATCTAAGAATATGTTCATATCTTAATTAATGTACGACTTGATTAGCTGCAGAAATCCATCTCTAACGTCAATCTGGAGCTTTGTAAATCCGGTAAAAGGCTCGGACTTTCTTCTGATAATGTGCACATCCCTGTATGCAACAATAATCCATAATTCCTGAAACTCCCATAAAGTTTGTCAATTGCAGCCAACGCGTCAGTTTCTATAAGATTTCTCCACTGCCAGTATGGGGTTTGGAGGTGCATGCTGGGATTGCATGACGACTGCTGCATTAGCTCTTATCGGGCTACAGAAATTAGCACGCAGTGGCTTTTATTATTAGCATAGAAACGCGACATTATACAGCAGGCTGCAGTTATTTCTGATTCTTTATGTGGCTTGCGTGGGACTTGGCGTAAGACAATAGCACTTGGACAAAATGCCATCTATTTTCAGCTTTTTGTCAGTAGTGTCTCGGGACTTTTCTGGTTAAAAAAGAGATTAAACATACCGTGCGATCTGCAGGCGGAGTCTCCCATCTTGGGCACCTTCTCCGGAGATGTAGTCCCTCCTCCCATAACGACCAGCGGTCACGTGGCACGACTCGAGTTCCTGACAGATCACACGTACACCGACAGAGGATTCAACATCACCTTTACAAGTACGTATGAAATGTTCTGTCCAAAACGCATCTCAAAACGTGTCACCGCTTCATTTTTGGGGTTTGTAACTGTACTGGATGTCTGCTATTTGTGTGTATACTGCCTCGTGAATCATCCCCAGTATCAATGTGCTTGTCACCCGCTCGCTGCACAGGCTCCAGCACCCATGGGCGACACTTTTCTTTACACACTCACTGCAAAGCCCGCGACATAAATGACAAAAGCTGTCCTTTTTAGTCTAAAGCGAGTTTTGACATCTAAATAAAAGCCAAACAAAGACAGTGCTTTCTTACCTGGCAGTTACATTTGCGGCGGTGCTCATTATGTTCTATTCTGGGCCGGTGCAGACTTCTGAGCAAACTCCAGATGGGTTTTTGAGACTGTGATGCGATGCACAGTGCTGTCTGCTGCTGCTGCTGCTGCTGCTGCTAAACCCATTTCATGCAGATACTATAGTGAGCAATTGGCAGCCATATTACTGCATTCATTTCGTATTGTGTCACGGCGCTGGCCCTCGTTTTCTTTCACATCGTATTGTTGTTAAAGCCACACTCGGGCTGCAGCAAAAATAAAAATAAAATGGGGCATGGATTTATACGGCATTTTATTGGAAAACTGAGTATTTCTTTTGCCAGTTTTTTGGGATTTTTTTGTTTTTTTGTTTGCTGTAGCCTAGAAAATGGCCATTGTAACACAAAACTGTATTGTTTCACTTGAATTACAGTGAGTCATGAGCACTGGGGAATTTCAAATGTGTGATAGCAATTACATTACACATGTTGAGTCAGTGCTATTTTGTTCTAATAAAGAGCTTAAGTTGGATTTTGTAAACTGTAAAGATTTTGGACACGTAAGACGGGCTTATTTTAGACAAAAAAAACACAATACTGAACGGATTAAGACATTTTGAATTATTTTATCTTAAATCAGACACGTTATGGTAAATATGACGCTTTTCCACTTTCAAGTCGCTCAAAGCGCTTTGCATCAAGGAACCACTCACCCATTCACACACACATTCACAGGTGGGTTAAGCGTCTTGCCCAAGGACACAACGATAGTATTCATCTGTGGAAGTTTTTTGTCGTGAGCGGGATTCGAACCGCTAACCTTCAGATCAGTGAACAAACACTCAACTTACCTACTGTCTAATGTTGTATGTGGGATTTACTCAAGGTACAATAGCAACATTAAAAACAAGGATTTCTTGTTTTCAGACGGTAAATTATTTAACTTTTATATTATCTTTGATGACATTTTGTGATTTGTAAACCAACATTTTGACCTCCGTTCACACCAGGTCCAAACTAGGCACGGGACGATATTGAAATTTGGTGTCACGATTATCAAAATAATCGCGACTAACAATTAAATCACGATAATTATTAAAGTTGCTGACAGTTTAAAACGTTAAGGATATGAATAATTATAATTTTAATATAAATTACACCCACTGTTGCCAGTTTTCCTCTTCCCATCTTTCCCAGCGTCCTGTGAGCTGTAAGTCTAAATAAACACAGCGAGTCATATCCGCTTAGAACCTTAAAATACACATACACAACACAACGCAGCACATTCATTATCCTGGCAACTTCTTTTATTGCAGAGCCACAGAGGCAGGCCTAAGTAGACATTCGGATGTTTGTCTTAATAAAGTCTGGGCCTAAATGGGGCACACTGAGTCACTTTTAAGCGTGCGATAAAGCAGCTCTTGAGCTCATTTGCAGACATGTCGTCAGCCCGGCCCAGGTGCCGCGCTGCAGCCACATTGTGGAGAACACATGGTGACTAATGCATCAATTAGCAACTCGGATGAATAAATAAATAGCCGATGCAGTAGAGTAAATGAATGTCAGAAAGCGGTTAATTGGAGTTGACGTGTGATCCTTGGTTCTGTGGTTAGGATGTTTTGGTTTTTTTTGTTTTTGCTGGAAGTAGTGGAGGACTAAGCTTCCGTCTCTCTTGTTAATTAAGGACACGTCAAGCTGTATTTAGGCTCTTTTTCCTAAATGAGATGATTTTGATGGATGAGTTGCTTCGCACTTTGCTTTGGTCCAATGATTATGAAAGGATTCATCTACACCTACAGCATATGCGGCAGCAGAGGGGCCGGGGCAAGGCGCCGATAGGAAAGAGGAGAGCGTAGGTGATGTAATGTTTACATAACGTGTTCCATATGCTTCGGTTATTTGACAGGAAAGTGTAAAATAAGAAAAAAAAATATGGTTGAAGAACTTTGGCAAGTGACCTATTTTTGCAGTATCGACTGACACGACTGTCATCTCCTCAAAACGGAGTGTAATGAAGGAATTTTCTTACCATCTTACAAAAATATGAATATGAATTGTGTTGCGTGGGACAAAATTGAAATAGTTGTTCATTTATAATCACACCTGCACCTGTTTTAATGTTTTAAATGGACCTGTCCAGTCATTTGCTTCGTTTTTGTTTGTATTCTGTTTGAGTCGCTCATTGGACTCTCCCTGTATAAATAGAGATAAAAGAAAATGAATGAAATAAATGGAGTGATTCAGTCAGTAAATGAAACCGGATTTAGTTCTGAAATACACCTGCTTTAGGCTTGATTTTATTTTCATTTTTATAAGTGTAAAAAACTGGTCATTTTCTTCTAATATTTGTACATTCGGTCTCACTTTGTAATAACTGCACCTTAATTTGCCTAATAAAGCATGAGCAAAGACTACAATCATAATGAACAAATAGTCTGTTAAGAATGGTTCTGGCTTAGTAACCACTTCATTGAGGGGTTAGATTTAGAATTTAGGGAATTAATTACGTAATTAGCCCACAAAGCCTCACTTTCTTAATGGAGTAAGTTTTCATTAAGCCTATGTTCATGCCTTATTATGTAAAACGCAATTATTATCAAAATGTTACCCGTATTTGCTTCCCTTGACAATAAAAAATTCTCTCGTCTTATGGATGATGGAGTGTGTTTTCTCTTTCTCTTATCTTCACACGTCTCCGTTTTCCCACAGCCTTTCGTCACAATGAGTGCCCCGACCCCGGAGTCCCCGTGAATGGGAAGCGTTTTGGTGAGAGCCTTCAGCTGGGGAGCTCCATCTCGTTTGTGTGTGAGGAGGGCTTTGTGAAGACCCACGGCTCTCAGACCATTTCGTGTATCCTCAAAGACGGAAACGTGGTCTGGGACAATGCAGTGCCCCGCTGTGAAGGTGAGATGTTAAACTCCGAGGACGGTTTCTATAGTTTAGTTTTGCTGCTAGAAAATGCAGCGCTGCATATTCATCTGAGGGAGTTTGAATGGAAATAGGTTTCAGAGTGATGAAAATCTAGCCCTGTTGCCGTAGCAATTAACAATTCAAAATCAAATGTATATATTTTGAATAAAAATCAATTCAGTTTTAATCATGATCATTCACTTGACGCAAACGGCTTCCAATTTAAAGACATGTAAATTCAAAAACTGATAACAAATCTTTGCTGTTCATCTGCGGGAGTTTGAACGTCCATAAGTTTCAGAGTGATGAAAATCTAGCGCTGTTGCCGTAGCAATTAACAATTCAAAATCAAATGTATATATTTTGAATAAAAATCAATTCATATTTAATCATGTAAAAAACAAATCTTTGCTATATTACATTTAAACAACAAGAATTGGCTAAACCAGGAACAATTCTACAAAGATCTTTCTTGGTTAGTTATTTCCCCAGTTTCAATTTTCTAACATGTGTGGTGCTTCCCCCAAAATAATGATGATGATATCACTAAGCCTCATCCGCCCAGTTTTTGGCTCGAAGAATATTGAAGAAATATTACATTAAAATTGGCTGAAATGTCATTGCGAGACCCAAGACCTTCCATATCTGGCTGAAAAGGGCTGACAGAGCTGCTGCGGCTAAGACAATGTGTTAAGTAGCTACATTTCATGCCTCACGTTAGAGACAGACAGGGGTGGGATTCTAATGGACATAATCGCTTTTCCCTATTCATGATATGGCAAAAAGGAGCCTATTATTAAAGTATGTCACTTCCCCCCAGTGCACCACCACAGCTCCGTGCTCCTGCGAGACCATCTGTCATCCCTGTGCGTTTGTAGCGTAATGCATTTTATAGATGTCCTTCAGTGTGCTGAGTTGGCTGATTAAATCATTCCACTTCAAAGCGAGCCGCGCCACTTGGCACAGGAACCATAAGCCCTTTCCTTGTTCTGGTTAAGGATAGGCAATTAAAGGGATGCGCGACAAAGCGAGCGCTAACGGGGGGTCGATAGGCCTGAGTGGCTTTGGTGTAATCAATCAAACGGGTCCCCTCCCTTTAAGACGTTTGATAGCGAAGGCGCCGGCAGTTTGGAGGGAGGGGCCTGCGAATTAAAAAACAACAGAAATGCACATCGCATGGGTGTTCCCGAGGGAGAGGGTTGACCTTGAAGTGAGCTGTCACCAATTTGCATGAGATAAAGCCTTGAAGTGAGGAAAGAGGGAACAAGCTCCGTCTGAATACAAAAAGATCCTTCATGGAGGCTATCACACATGAAAAATAGGCGTATTTCAACCTATATGTATCCTTATTCAATTTTTTTATTTAAGTTTTCATAAAAGTATATATATAAGGAGCAAGATTAGAATCACAAGTTAAACTGAAATGTCTTTTACTTCCATATAGTGTATATCATGATCAAAATAGCATAGCATTTGTTTTTTGTCCAACCCTAGCATGGTCCTACATCATAACAGAAAAAAAACATATATATCTTCAGGCCCGTCGACAGAAATTTGGAATCCCGGGGCAAGAAACCTCACATGGGCCCCCCCCTCTAATATAAATTAATAGGAGGAGGAGGGGGGTCCAATTCTGGGCCCTTAAGACTCTGGGGCCCGGGACAACAGGGGCGCTGTCGACTTCCCTGTCTCTCTTCTTTGAAATCAGTATCTGATTTGAACCTTCATAATTATGGGCTTGATGTTTATGAATTATTTTACTCAACTTCTTCATGTTTTAACTTTAATTGTTATCTCTGATCTAATTTAGCGCTGGTTTAATTCTATTTTTAACATAATTTTAGCCAATCGGTTACATTTTTTCGTACTAACTCTACCTGTTCTGCTCCTAGCCCCATGTGGAGGTGATCTGAAGGCCCCCAGTGGAATCATCCTCTCTCCAGGCTGGCCAGAGCTCTATAAGGAAGCTCTTAACTGCGAATGGATCATCGAGGCTCCTCCAGGCTACCCCATCAAGATCATCTTCGACAAGTGAGATACACGTCAGGCGGCGTATGCTAGTCTGTTACCTCACCGCTATCGCCGGCTCCCCCCTCGTCCCGTCCCACTGCGGTTAATCCAGTACATCTGAAACACATTAAAAAACCAAAGTAATGTTATGTTTTATTTAAAGAGCTTGCGTGCGTTTGATCCGTCGTCACGTATTACTTTTTCCCGTGGGGATTTGAGAAGATATGATTTGAGATTATGTACATACAAAATGAAAACGGGAAGGTCTACAATGGCTACGCAGGTGCGAGGACGGGGACAGCGGAGGGGGCTCGTCAAGGTGAACTGAGGAATGTGAGAAGAGCTAATGATGTGTGACATAGAGAGAGAGGTTGGGGGAAAGGTTTGGGCTTTTATCAAGGTCTCCAAGCCTGTGGGGGTGTCATCCTGTTCTCATGAGCAATCTAATATAAATGTGCGCAACGGAAGCCGGCTCGTTCCGATCAGAGGGACACTCAGCGCGACCATTTCCGGCGTAACGTAGTGTCTATGAGGTTCTTGCCAAGTCGCACTAGAATCACGAAATTCTGACAGACCAGGCAGTGGACAGGGAGCTGCGGGTGGATGGACACTTCTGTAAAGGTACGTCTTTGTGTGTCAATGCTAACGCTAATGCTAATAAATAATTAAATAACGCCACAGACTGGAATAATCTACATCTGAAAATAAGTGGGTCGTCTTTACAACAAATTTAATTTTGTTGGTATGTGACATCTAACGTTTTAATAGAAGTTAGCATTAGCATTAGCAGTGACACACAAAGACGTACCTTTCAAAAAGCAGAAGTGTCCTCTGGTTTACCTCTCATTTTATAAGTGTTTAACATATTGTCAGTGACATCCGCCCGCAGCTCCCTATCCACTGTCTGATCTGTCAGGATTTTGTGATTTTACCGCGACTCGGGAAAACCTCAAAGACATTACATTACGCTGGAAATGATTGGAACTAGCCGGCTACCGTTGTGCACAGAGCCAGTTGCCAAAGAATGTGACCGAGATGGGCTCAGGACCTTAAATTGAGGCACACAAGTTTGTTGTTGAGTTTTCAGAGGCAAGATTTAAGGTATTCGCATGATTCACAGGATTTATTCTTCAAATAAATTAGCTTAAAATGATACTAAAAGAAAAAATAGGTGTGTTAGTTTCAGTGTAGTTAGCTCCTCCCTTCAGATAGATATAAGGCAGTGTCCACCAGTACAACCATCTGTTGTTCTGGTAATCTGTTGTTCCAGAACTGAAGGAGCGGCTTGGATGAGCAGCAAAACGTCTTCACTCTAAAAAGTTTTTGTCCAGTTGACAGAATTGAAGTTTTCTTTTACTATGAATCATACCTGGACGACTGAGAGATTACACAGTTAGCTTGAAATAGTTTTGAACAGTTCCATTGTTGTTCTGTTGTTTCCCTCGTTCATCATTGCCGTTCATATAAGTCCATCTGTCTTGAAGTTCGTTGCATAGCGAGAACAGTTCGTGGTCAAATTCACGCCAAAAAGCAAGACCGCAGGGGGATTTCCGGGTTATTACAGGCTACGTTTTAGCCGCGAACCTGCATCAGGACATCACGCGGCTCTGACACAAACGCCCGGCCGACACACAGACGCGAGACTAGATTTCCTCTACTGCCTGGGGACGAGGGCAACGAGGGACGACGACAAAAGGGCTGCGGAAGTGCGTGACATCAGAGGGTGAACGGCATGAGTGAAACGTTTATATTGACTGACAGCTGACACAAACGACAAATGAAAATGGAGCTCTTAAGTGGTAGAGCTCGCCCGCAACCTGTACTGCCACACATGTATATATTTTACTGAAAAGTATGGACCAAAACAATAATCCGGCTGTGAAGTTTAGTCCACTTATGTAAACGATTATGAAAAAAGGTCCAAAATGAGTGTTAGTTGCAGCCATTTGAACTTTTGTCGTATTTCCCTTTCTGGCTAAATCGAGCTCATAATATTTAACCCTACAATCATCCGTATTGTTGGGTTTCAGAAGACGTCACAACATTGTATAGATCAGTTATATTTAGTCTTAGTCTTAGTCACTTATAGAAAAGATCAGGTTCAACATTTGTGAATTTACCTTTTGGATATTTTATGAGAAAGTGCAACACATTCTAGATTTGGAAAACCGCCAATATTTACCTTTTGTGTATATGTTAACCTCATTCACCAAATTATTTCACTGGTTTTAATTAGCCCAAGGCATTTGTACATTTGTAGCCTTTGGCCATCCATAAACGGGTATAATAAGCTGTTATGGAGTTATTTGTTTATTACAGAGTAGCGACATTTTGCAAATTCATGACTTTCTTACGCCCTTGTTTTTATTTTTCACTTTTTAGGTTTCGCACTGAAGTCAACTATGATGTCCTGGAGGTGCGTGATGGACGGTTCCCTTCCTCACCTCTAATAGGGAGCTACCAGGGGACACAGGTTCCACAGTTCCTAATAAGCACCTCCAACTTTTTGTACCTGCAATTTTCCACCGACAAGAGCCACTCGGACATCGGTTTTCGCATACGATATGAAAGTAAGGGCTTTTTCACCTAAATGAGAACGTTTGCAGATCTTACGCAAGCACTAGCGTTGTTTTATGTTCGGATAGCGGTTGGGAACGGTTCTAACTTTGTTGCCCGTTGTTGCACAGCGCTCCAGTTACAGTCGGATCACTGCGTGGACCCAGGGATCCCCGTGAACGGACAAAGACACGGAAATGACTTTTATGTGGGGGCCCTGGTCACGTTCAGCTGCGATGCCGGGTACACGCTCAGCGACGCGGAGCCTTTGGAGTGCGAACCCAATTTCCAGTGGAGTCGCCCCCTGCCGAGCTGCGACGGTACGTTCCAAGCGGCTGACCTAGAAATGACTAACAGCCAGCTAGGTTTTCTGTTTACTCTCAAATAGGATTAAATCAAAGACATTGTTTGTTGTTGGTAGAGAGAGGAAACGTGTGGAATGTTATGCTAGTGTTGCATCATATTGTAACTGCTTTTAAGTCCTCGCAATACATAAATGACAACTATATTTCTTCTCGGATCCAAAACCCTGTAATTACCTTAGAACATAATGTAATGGGAATAATATTATACTTGGCTAGCAGGCTGTGTAATGATTTGCATTTTAATTTGAGTATTTTAGTCCCTCATATTTATCGCACATATTCTACTGTGCTTATAATGAATTTCAAACCTGCACAAACAGTTGCTATTGCCTCGTTGTATTTCCGTTTGAATTAATAGATATTATTAAGAGTTATTTAGAGTGGGCCCTCACAGAAATATGAATGCACTTTGGCACTTTGTTCAATAGACACTGTGTGGGGCGACAGTAGCTCAGTTGGCACAGTGTTCGCCCTCTGATTCCAGCTCCCACAGACGAATGCGGTTATTGTGTCCTTGGGCAATACACTTAACCCACCTCGCCCCCAGTGTCTGCGCACACTGATGGTTCCTTGATGTGAAGCGCTTTGAGGGCCTCGAAGGTGGAAAAGCGCTATATAAATTTAAATGGAGACAATTAGCAAATTGCAAAGCCTGCAGTTTTGAAAGTACCATCATTTTCTCCACAAACAATAAAATATCCTGTCTTATTCTGCATAAAAAATGCCAACTCTGTAGTTTAGATCTGTACAAACAAAAGTATGTAACTCTTGTATTAGTTTATTCTCCTGGATGTGTTTAAAATGTGAACTTTGAACAGAAAAATTGAATTGATAATATGGTACAGATGTTACAGTGTTGTTTTAAATGGACTGTGTTTTGAACTCATGTTATACTGTAGCGTTCTGGTGTAAGGAAACACGCGCAGTTTCTTCTGGTTGTTTACTTTCTGAACACAAGGGCTACCGTAGGCCGTAACCCACGCCAAAACAAGAACAAAGCAACAGCAGCCTCAACCCGCTAGAGCCGGTCTCCAAAACAGATCAGTAACTAACGATTAGAACCTTCACATCAGGTTGTCGGCATAGCAACCAAACGTCACATACAAAAGCAATTACATTAACAACAAAAGGTGTCAACTCTGAGCTAAACACAAAATATCAGATCATCAGTGGTGGATGAAGTACCCAATTGTGTTACTTAAGTAAAAGAACAAGCAAGTAAAAGTAAAAACATCACATGAAAAAATCGACTTAAGTAAAAGTAGTAAGCACCTGTTTAAAAATGTACTTTAAGTACTTTAAAAAGTAAAAAGTATTTCACACAAGTGTTGTTAAAATGTAGGGATATTGATTAAAAATGATAAAGATTTTGGTCAACACTTGCAAAACGAATCAATTTCTTTACTTTACTTAAGAATTTTGTGTATTTATTTTTGTTTTGCTCAAAGCCGAATCTTGAACTCGAAAACTTTAGTCAGGATGTTTCCACGAACACGGTAAAAATAACCGCTCAATCATATGAAAAGTACTTTTTTTTTCAGTCCTGTCCAAAAATGATACCTGCTCTCAAATGTAGTGAAGTAAAAGTAAAAAGTATCTACTGTAAAATGTACTTAGGTAAAGTACAGATACTGAAAAATTCTACTTAAGTACAGTAATTTACTACTTGTATTTTGTTACCTTCCACCGCTGCAGATCATTACGCTACTTTAAACTTGGTTCCTAACATTCTCCCCGTCTCTTCTTCACAGCATTATGTGGTGGCTACATCCAGGGCAACTCGGGCACCATCTTGTCTCCAGGCTTCCCAGACTTTTACCCACACAACCTGAACTGCACGTGGATCATCGAGACCTCCCACGGCAAAGGTTAGCCTCTGTCAACACGCGCGCCAGTCAAACCCAATTTCCCCTACTTTGTCATTTCCCCCTCTGGAGAGACTTTTTTATTCTTCCGAGCAAACTGTCTCCGTCAGACTAATACGCTGAGAGGCTGGCCTTGGGCGAGAGCATACAGGGATTTTAACTGCAGTCAAGTCTTCGTTTGGTGGAAAGATAACATCAAATTGACACGGTTTTATTTGCGGATGCTCGTCTTGCATCAGCGTTAAGTGTTTGATCGTTAACAAGCAAGAAACAAGGAAGTCGGGATGCGGGTTTCTGTTTGCTTCTTATGCTTTATTAAATATGGATCTTGGAACATCGCCCGAAACCATTAGGAATATTTCAAACTTTCTAATTAGTCTGTTGTATGTTGTATTTTTGAAAACTTTTATAAATGTGTTCTTTTTTTTTTTTTTTTTTACTCAACTTTTAATGCACTTTATTTTGTGCGTCATCCAGGTGTGCAGTTCACCTTCCACACTTTCCATCTCGAGAGCCCGCACGATCATTTGTTGGTCACAGAAAATGGCAGCTTCTCTCAGCCGCTCTGGAGACTGACCGGGTCCACTCTCCCTCCGCCTCTAAGTGCAGGGCTTTTTGGGAACTACACGGCGCAGATCCGATTTCTCTCAGACTTCTCCGTGTCCTATGAGGGATTCAACATCACTTTCTCTGGTAAATTAATATGCCGAAGACGTTAAAAATTCCGAGTGTATTATTATACGGGGACTACTAGTTATTTTTGTGCTACACTGATCGCGGTTTGATAACATCTGCCCTGCAAACTGCTTTCTGTATTAACTTTGATGCAATTTTATGAAGCACAACAGTGTCTGCCCACTTCAAGGTTTCCCAAGTCAATTTAATATTTATATTTCTCGTAGACTTTTCGAAAAATTATTAATATAAAAAGTTTGTAAGCCTGTTGGGGATTAATCAGCTAGTTAGTAACTAATGACCACGAGATTTATTATTTTATATAAAAATCTGTTTCTGAAACTTTATGAAGTTATTACTACAAGTCGCTAAATTTAAAGTTTTAAATGTTTTTTTCGATATTTTAATCTTTCGAAACATCTATAGGACAAATCAATGGGAAATTTGGAACCTTGGCGGCGGCGTTCGAAGTGTTGCGTAACAAGCTACTCATAGTTCTTCTCACTCAAGGACGTTTCGTACTCCCTTGATTTGGTTTCTTAGTAGCAACAAAAAAATAGTTTACTGTTTCTAACTGGTTAAGTTTTTATCATTCTATAGTTAATTAAATTCCCTTAGGATTTTAACACTTAATCAAATAACCGATGATTTTACTTATTTTCTCAGAGTATGATTTGGAGCCGTGTGAGGACCCCGGAATCCCACCCTACAGCACCAGGAAGGGCCTCCAGTACGGCGTGGGTGACGTCCTGATCTTCTCCTGTTTCCCGGGTTACAGGCTGGAGGGGCCGGCGCGGGTGGTGTGTTTAGGGGGCAGAAGGAGAGTGTGGAGCTCCCCTCTGCCAAGGTGTGTGGGTAGGTGGTCACAAACTTTTTTTACCCTTTGTCACCGTATGTTCATCGTCACGTCGTTAGTCCTCGTCTCTCATTTGAATCAGGAAAGCCATAGTTTAGATGTTCATTTAAAGGTGCACTGTGTAACTTTCCTAGCGGGGGTTCAGACCACAGACTGTAGAGAGAAGTGGACTAAGGGAGTGTGACGTCACCCACAGCGTTCAGCTCCAGTCAGATGAAGATGGAGGTGTTATTGCTTAGCCTGGAATGTTCTGCAGTGTGGATCTGAATCTATACATTTAGTCACAGGTGGTTTTATTGCAAACAACATGCATTTTGAAAAGATACATTACCTATTCAACCTGTCCTTGTGTGCCTCTTGTTTTCCTATAGCATTTAATATGTCTTATCTCCATGGAAACAAAGAAATAACATCTTCGTGGGCACAAGCATGTGGCTTACATAGAGCACCTGTTAAAATCTGTGACATTTCTTGTGAGAAAAAAAATATTTTAATCTTTGCCGCTACCTTCTTCAACGGACAGACAAAAAAAAAAAAGTCAAATTGAGCTAAAATTGTAGTTAATCACATTCAGATTGCAGTGTGATTATGATGATAGGCTTTTCAGCGTTCGGCTACACTTAGCAACAGTTAGCATCTACGTGTCTACTTGTTACCTCCACTACCATCCAGTCCCGGCAGGGATAAAGTTTAAAACATACAGCAATTTACATCTCTGCTCCCTCCAGCACCATCACACCTTCACACCTTTTTTCTCTGTTTTCCTCTTTCTTGCTCTCTCTCTCTCTCTCTCTCTCTCTCTTTCTCCCTCGCTCTCTCCGCTGCCTCTGTTTTTATCTAGCTGAATGCGGCTCATCCGTGACCGGCATGCAAGGAGTGCTCCTCTCACCAAACTACCCCGGTTACTACGGCAACAACCACGAGTGCATCTACTCCATCCAGACGCAGCCGGGCAAAGGGATCCAGCTCCGAGCCCGGGACTTTCGACTGGAGGAGGATGACATACTTAAAGTGAGGAGGTGTTGGGAGCTGCCTCCCCATGCGCACGCTGCATGGGAACCTTGTTAGCATATGTTAGCTTCTGATTCTTCCTCCCACTCGCTCTGCTCTTCCCCGCCAGGTCTTTGATGGCAGCAGTAATGAGGCCCGTCTGCTGGGGGTGTTTACAGGCAACGAGCTGCTAGACTCGACCCTCAACTCCACCTCCAGCTCCATGTGGCTGGAGTTCATCAGCAACGCAGACAACACCAGTAAAGGCTTTGAACTGCACTTTACGAGTGAGTTATAAACCTGTGTATTATGCTGGAGACCTGCGCGGCATTACTTAGAATATAGTAGAGTAGTGCATCAAATACTCTTACACTTCACTGTCTCGCTCCCTTTGTACGTGGCAAAAAAACGAAGCTTTTGTATATGAGAAAGAGAGGATCCTGGCTTTACGCTGCAGTACACATTTCAAAATGACACTCAATCTCTGTCAAACCACATTTGTAACTTGCTCTAAGCCTTCTGTTACCACATAAATATATTATAACCTACAACAGCCAGACTTTCTCTTTAAATGTTTACAACGCCAGAGATCAAAACAACCAACAAATAATTCAGCAGGCCGCTGACCTATATGTGCTGCTCAAAACTGGACTTGTCACAAAGACGCCTAGTTCAACAATAAACAAAGGGCTAAGATAAGATAGGACTGTATTAATCACACAGTTTAAAAATATACTGTAAAGTGTACACTGAAATCAGACCTATTCTGCAAAATGGACTTTTCAGAGCTTTTAAACATGTTATAGTTGTTTCCTTCTCATTTACCCTCTCGAAGTTGTATTTGGAGTGATTCGTGCATGTTTGAGTCATCTTCGCTTATTTTCAAGAAGCCATGTTGCAGATCAATTCCTGCTCTGCACTTACATCCTTCTCCAATTGTATTTTCTTAATCAGTGTTCACCTGTAGGATCCGGCACAAATGAAAAAAATCCACTACTCGCTACTGTGATGTGCAGCTATCCGTATCCATATCCGACAACTTTGCGGGTCTTTGTTGTGATGACGTTTACGGCGGAAGTCTTAGAAATATTGCGATTTAAAATGTGCAAATTATAACTAGAACCGCCCCCTGCAAACCGGTCCCAGGTCCCAAACGTTCCAAACCGCCTTGGAAGATAATACCTCCAGTGGTTCACTTTGGAACTCTAAAAGGGGGCGCTTTAAGCAGATAAAAACACTCAGGGTCCGCACCGTACCGACCGTATGGAAACAAGGCTACAATGATCCACGAGTGTCGTAGATTATCACTACAGATGCACAAGCACAGAAGGTGCTTTAACATATTCTACAGTGTATATCATAGTACCGTATTTTCCGGATGCGATTCATATGTGAAATATATGTTTTTTTCTTCATTATTATGCATTTTTTGGCTGGTGCGACTTATACTCCAGTGCGACTTATACTCCAGAAAATACGGTAATTTACATGTAAAAATACCTTATCTTCTTGTAGGTTTCGAGCTGGTGAAGTGCGAGGATCCAGGTGTCCCGCAGTTTGGGTACAAGCGCGAGGACAAGGGTCATTTTGCGGGGAGCACCGTGTCGTACAGCTGCGACCCCGGCTACACTCTGAAAGGCCCCGAGGTGCTGACCTGCCTGAGGGGGGAGCGGAGAGCCTGGGACAGCCCCCTTCCGCTCTGTGTCGGTGAGTCTCATGCTTGCCTAGCCAAAAATGCTGTTTCTGCGCAAAAATTAAATGGGTCTACGTTTAAAATTTTACTATCGGGTTAACATGGAATTGTTTTAAAGGTAGATGTTTAAAACTAACTGCATACTTAAATTTGATTACCTGAAGATTGAACAATTTGCTGTAGTGTTCCCTTATGACAATTCAAAGTGGTCTACAGTGTGTGTCACCATCTGCTCGTCTCTGTGGAGATGTTCTTCCTTTTGCCTGGAATGTCCCAAAATTTTGGACTGAACCTATCTATTCTGTATCTATTCATTATATTGCGAAAAGTAAAACCCGTGAAAAACACACATTCGTACTGTAAGCGGAGCTGCCTTTCCACAGCCCTGACCTGTAACTCATCCTAATGCCGTCACCTGCTTGTTTTCGTGGAGGTAGATGAATGTGGAACATTCCAGACAAAGCAATGAAGAGAAGAAGATGGTAGACCATGCACCAGAAATATTACATAGTATATTTAGCATTATTATTA
This sequence comes from Periophthalmodon schlosseri, assembly GCA_000787095.1. Taxonomy (NCBI): domain Eukaryota; kingdom Metazoa; phylum Chordata; class Actinopteri; order Gobiiformes; family Gobiidae; genus Periophthalmodon; species Periophthalmodon schlosseri. Next base: position 32,023 of record KN485509.1, on the reverse strand, counting down.
CAGAATTTCCCTCCAAATATGTTAGAATGTTCTAGCTCATTTTACCCCCAACATCTGCGCTCTGTAGTTCAAGATTCAAAACTTGACTGGCATTGTTAAGAAAACAACACATTACATAGTGTGTGATGTATAGTTACATTACTTAAAGGTCCTATATTGCGCAAAACTGACTCCTTGACGCTTTTAGTCATGTTATAATGTTGTTACCTCCTCAAAAACACACCTGGAGTTGTGTTTTGTTTCATTCACACATATTTGAGTGACCCTTTATTATACGTCCGTCTATATCTCCAAAACTCAAAATGCTCTCTTCCACTTTGTGATGTCATATAGTGGTAGTTTTCAAGTTAACAGCGACCTTTTACCTTTTGGACCTTTTGTTTTGTTCAGAGATTGTCAATCCCACGGCTGAAGTTGTCCAAATGATTCTGGTGAAGGTGTATGAAGTTTTAAAACACATTGGAGCACTTCCTGTGTTACCACATGATGACATCACAAGGTGGAACAGAGTGTTTTCTGTTTAAGGGAAGACGACGCGCTAAATTCGCAGGGTTTGTGTGTTTAACGTGTGCGAATGAAACACAAACACAACTCTACGCATGGTTTTGATGAGGAAACAACATCGTGACATAGATCAGGAAATAGCGGAGTATGGGCCCTTTAAGTTTTATTCATTTGAAGCTAACTATGCTACAACACTGCACATATTTCCAGCGCATAATTATTCAGGGACTCTGTGGCCGGTGCATGTGTCACTGTGGCCCTGTCATTGTAACAATTCCAGTGTAATATTTGGGAGCTTTTCTCTGGTGACATCTTGACAGTTTCTTCCTGGCCCCAAACGCTCAGGGAGGTGAGCTAAGGTAAAGAAAAGTGACAGACTGCTGTTTTTGACACTGGCGGAGGTGATTAGAATAATATTGCATTCCTCTCTTTTCATCCTGAGCTGACAGGTAATTTTAAGCCTGGGTCTAAACAGCATTTGGCACAGTGTAAAACCGCAGACATGTTAATCCCCCACATCGCCCTCTGTTTGTTGATGATCAGCTCTGAGTGGGACCACTTGTGTTCATAACGGTGGAGGTTTTTTTTGTTTGGTTTTTGTTTTTTGTTTATTTTTTTGGAGTATAGAGTAAGACACAAAAGGGGTAGATAAGCAGGACAAGGAAGAGTTCAACTTCATACAAAAAAAAAAAAAAAATCCCAAGTGTCACGGCCCAGCTCTGCCAGGGTTTGGGAAGTAACAAAAACCAAGATAGTAAAAGAAAAATTCAAATCTGTCAACTGGACCAAACGTTGGAGTAGGAGTGAAGATGTTTGGCTCCTCATCTAAGCCGCTTCTTCAGTTCTGGTCATATGTGAACCACCGCTGGACACTGCCTTAGATGTATCTGCCTATATGTATCTTGTCTTGATTTGGGTCTGAGGATGGAGTTATAAATAGGAGATGGATGATGTCTAAGGCCCTCATTCCTGTTCAAGGAAGGATCGTCTTTCCTAACAAAAATTGCTTCTTTAACTCTCCTCTCAAACCATTTCTTTTCTTTGGCTAAGATCCGTATCTCACCATGTTCAAAGGAGGTTAGTGGTTAGTGTCTTTGAGATGGAGATGCACAGCAGACTGGGGTCCTGAGCTGCTCTTGTGACGGTGTTGGTACATTCTCTTATGGAGTGGCTGTTTAGTTTCTCCAATATAACTCTCACTGCAGTCTCCACTACACCTGCTACAGTAGCTAAAAAAAACCCAAGATGTTAAAATGGTATAAATAAAGCTGTAATTTAATGAACAGGATAATAAAAGTTAAAGTAACAAAAGTGGTCTAAAATATGAAGTTACCTTTTGTTATGAAACGGCATGAGTTTGACTTTTACACTGACTCTGAACCCGTCTGACTCAGCGAGGGTTGACCCCATTAAAAACCATGACTCACCGTTGAAGACGTGTCTGTTCACTTCTATTCACCGGTTTCAGCTTCTTGTTATACGCAGCATTTAAAGACCTTTCCCCATAAGTTTTTATCGCTCTAAAACTCATGGATAGAAACAGGAAGAAAAATACGAATTTACTGTGTGTCCCAAAGCAGGACTGACCAGACGTCAAGAGTTGGCCGGTCCATTCCTAGTGGACAAAAGGGTGAGGAGAGGGAGAGGGAGGGGTCTGGACCAGTGAATAACAGCTTGACCTGCACTAAAACTGTTTATAATGTTTTATGCCCTCAGCCCACTGTTATTGTCACTGACCATAGCACTATCAGGGGCTTAGACTAGTCAAGTCAAGTCAAACGTATTTATAAAGCACATTTAAAACCAACCACAGCTGCCCAAAGTGCTGTACAAAGGCGATATAAAGTGAAATCTTATAAAACGAAACACGCAAAAACACGATAGAACAATACAACACAAGTGTCCCGCTCGGCTCGCGTTCAAACCCAGTGCAAACAAATGAGTTTTCAACAAAGATTTCAAAATATTTAAAGATTTGGCTGTTCTAAAACACTTGATGTGCCTTTTGTGTGTCACCGACAAGCAGAACCAGAACAGAGTTGGTTTTGGTGACATAAATCTCTTATCTGCCTGGCCACAAAGGAATCTTTATATACATTTTTTATCTTGCTATTTATTTATTTAGCACTCGTATAACATAACAATAAAATGGACACAGTATCGAAAAAACAGGGGCAGGAAAAGGCAAAAAACCCAAATGGACTTATATTAAAGCCTCTTATGAATACATCAAATTGAACAATCAAAGTAATACCAATTCTTTACTTTTCAAAAAGATGGCGTTTGGGGGTTGTAGTTTACAGTGTCAGTATGACGTGTGCTGTTTTCACTCCTCAATGCTCCAAACTACATCTCCCTCGACAAAGGGTTGTTCAGTCGCTTTCAACTCCACAACTGTCAAAATATTTTCAACATGGTTTTAGACGGTAACTAACCTGACTTAAATCTGTTTTCTTTCTGGTGGTTTTTACAGCCCAATAATGACCATTCCTTTGATTACTGCTTACTCCCGTGTGAAGGAACCAATTTCCTTCTCAGTGGCTGCCAAGCAAACAACAATTTCAACCTCCACTTGTCAAATGGGATTGCTCCACAATAGTGAAAACAAAATATTAAATTGGTTTTAAGAGATTATTGTCATCTGAGAAAATGTGACTTGGTTCAACTAAGCATTCGCAGATGTGGAATTGCCTCCTGGTTTTCCTGGTTTTTGCGGTTCCAGTTTCACTCTCTCAAGGTTCTGTAACGGCATCACACTACAGAGCTCGGGATCGAACATCAAAAACTTGCCAGATGTGCCAAACGTCAATAGAGATGTATCGGCAAAAACACTATTTATAAGTTGTGGAGCAGCCCAATAATCAGCTGGGTCACTTCTGGTAAAAGCATTTATCACACAGAAGACTTTTGAATGTATTTTAGTAGAAATCTCCATTATTTCAACTCCAAGCCCTATAAATGCAGCATATTGAATAGATTTTGAATTTTTAAAGGTAACGTATTATGTAAAATTGACTCTTGTGAGCTTTAAACCCTGTTATAATGTTGTTACCTCCTCAAAAACAGACCTGAAGTTGTATTTTGTTTCACTCACACATGTTTGAGTAACACTTTATTATTAGTCGTCTACATGTATTTTGTTTCACTCACACATGTTTGAGTAACACTTTATTATTAGTCTGTCTACATCTCCGAAGCTCAAAATGCTCTGTTCCACCTTGTGATGTCATGAAGTGGTAGTTTTCAAGTGAACAGCTCCTTTTAGCTTTAGTTCAGTGGAGATGGGCAATTCCAGGGCTGAAATTATCCAAATGATTCAAGTGAAGGTGGAGCACTTCTAGTATTATCACATGACATCACAAGGTGGAACAGAGTGTTTTCTGTTTGAGAGAAGAACTCAGCCTAAACACGCAGGGTTTGTGCGAATGAAACAAAACACAACTCCAGGTCTGTTTGCGATGAGGAAACAAGATTAAAACATAGATCAGAAAACATTTACAATCTTAACCCAACTCGTGTCGCAGATTTTTCACATTATAGTTAGTTATTATTCATCTTGTGACCGTTCTGGCTCTCTGTCTTTTGCAGCCGAGTGCGGCGGAACAATCAAGGAGGAGCCGTTTGGCCGGATTCTGTCCCCAGGATACCCAGCGCCCTATGAGCACAACCTCCACTGTATTTGGACCATCGAGGCCGCTCCGGGAAGCACTATTAGGTTTGCCCAACACTCCTTTAAGTCCACTCTCGGTGCTGTGGAGTTTTGTGATTACATTGTACTTTTCTGGGTTTCTTCAATCTCCTACTTCTCAATATACTTCCAATATAGAGTCTCTTTTTGCAGCGGTATTTTGCGGTGTAATCAATCCGCCGTGAGCCTGTCTGGCCTATAGCTTGCACTGGCTGGGCAAAATGTCTGCTTTTTTTTAACACCTAAATAGAATATAGTGCTGTTCATTCTTTGGGGTTTTATATGGCGAATAAAGGAGCATTATAGAGTCAGGATTACATTGTATGTGGTATTGTAGACACGGTTTACTGAACGTGAAGGAGAAAGGAGACGAGGAAGGAGGAGATGAGGGAAGAGGAGATGAGGGGACAGGAAACAAGGAGACAAGAGGAGTTTAAAGCAGAGTCCAAGGATTATTAGTTGGTAGTAGTAGCAACATCTGTACTAAATGTATTAGTAGCTGTTATTCTTATAATGTAGTACTTTTGAGTGGGATGGAACAATAAACAATATTGATAATTGTGATAAAAAAGAAAGACAAGAATCGTTTCTGCTACATTTTGTTAAATCAGACGTATTCTGGAAAATCCACTTTTCAGAGCTTTTAACCATGTTATAGTTGTTTCTTCTTCTTGAAGTTGTTTCTGGAGTGATTTGTGCATGTTTGAGGAATCTTGAATCGCTTTTTTTCAAGACGCCATATTGTAGATCAATCCCCGTTTTCACCGGCACCGGCACACGCCACTGTGACGTACGCACTTCGTTTTGGCAGGATTCTGCAGTGTCGCGTAGTCATTTTGGTACAAACAAAAAAAAAACCTGTGTAGTTGTGCATCTTTCCGTCAGAGCGGCCGACAGCTACACTGCTGTTTGTTGTGGTGACGTTTACGGCGTCGTCAGCTCCCATCAGGCACTGCAGTTTTCTAACGCAGAAGTCAGCAGACTTGTTTTGTTTATTAAGTCATTTTAGATGAATATAGTGATTTAAAATGGGCAAATCATAACATAATGATCCACAGGTGTCATAGACTATAACTATAGAGCGACACAAGCACAGTAGGGCTGATTTAAACGTGGTAGATGTGGTAAACAAAGATAATAGTCATTATATGACTGGATTTTGCAGAAAAAAAACACTTATCCATAACATTGTTTTCTCTTATAACAGAGGACAATTCTATTGTTTTAAAGCAGAACTTATTCATAATGGGACATTATTCATGTATTTTTATCATCTTTATAACGTTTTTAAAATGTTTTGTAATAATATTATAAAAAAGATTCTTAATCTCAGTGGGACTGTCCAGGTTAAATAAAGGTCATGCCGTGATAACTCTGACACAAAATTTCATTACTGTCCCATTTCTACTTTTCAGTAATTCTTATCTGCGTCGCACCTGTTTAATAGGTCAGCTCGAACAAGCGAACCAACCACCAAAAAGTTAAATGAAACTTTTTTTTAGTATCCTCGATTTCCATATTTCCGTGCGGATACCTTCTCCGCACAGGCACATCTGCGTTCCACAGGGCACTCGCCGCTGTTAGTTTACATTCATTAGCGCCTTCACCTCCTCGGGCTCCGCTCAAATTCCTTTGCAAGGTATGTTCCACATCCATGCCTTTGATCCTACCCACGCAGTTCATTATTGAGACGAATTTGCAATGCGGTAGTCCAGGGACTCCGCGTATATCAAGTAGTGCGGATGGAGCTGGCACAGTTATCAAACCCTACTGTGCTCGTGCGAAACGGGGAGCGGAGCCAAGTGACAGCAGGCGTCTAACTAGCATGTTCCCGGTGATTGTATGTTATTCTGTTTTGGGCTTACATGAAATGAGGTGGTAAAACGCTACACTACTGAAGCCATGTTTGGGGGTTGATCTGTAATTTGCTCCAGCCAAATTTTTACAGAGTGTTAGAAGAACATGAGCTGCAAAGGAACTGCCTCTTCTACCGTTATTATTTTGAATAGTGGCAGTTGTGGGGGTAGTTGTTGCGGTAGTTTTGGAGTAGCCTATCCAATCCACGCTCCTCCGGGGGGCCTCAACCCGTCTCAGATATGCACACATTCATACCGTACATTCATATGTTCAGCCCTAGCCTCCCTCCCTTTACTTATTTATCATCTTGATGCAGACCAGCTATTGTGAAGACTCCCCACAGGACTAGTGATTGGAGCTCCTCTGTTTTGTATGCATGGAGGCGAATCCAGCGCTCCCTATTCCTCCATTTCTCTCGTATGAATACAAAATAGTTAAGGCAGAACTGGAGAACTAAGACGTGCATCCTCTCTTCCACTGCGTCTCCCTGCTTCACGAGGGGAATACTTTACTGGAGGATTTGACGTTCTTTAGAAAATAGGGTTATTATAAACAGAAGCTGCGAAAAAATTTCACGAGTTACTAATGTTTTAAGAGCGACATTGAAAACATTTAGTGAATAATGGTTTTATCTTGAAGCAAATACATTTTAAAGGCCCATATTACGCTATTTTCTGATCTATTTTATAATGTTTCCTCATCACAAACGGACGCAGAGTTTTGTTTTGTTTCATTCACACATGTTTAACACACAAACCTGCATATTTAGGCTGAGTTCACTCTGTTCCACCTTGTGATGTCACGTGGTAATACAGGAAGTGCTCCACAACTCCACACACCTTCACTAGAATCATTTGGATAATTTAATGTCTGAATTTGCCCATTTCTGCTGAACTAAAGGTAAAAGGTAGCTCTTAACTTGAAAACTACCTCTTCATGACATCACAAGGTGGAATAGAACATTTTGAGTTTTGAAGATGAAGACAGACTAATAATAAAGTGTTACTCAGTCATGTGTGAATGAAACACAACTCCAGGTCTGTTTTTGAGGAGGTAACATGACTAAACGCTCACAAGAGTCAATTTTGCGTAATATAGGACCTTTAACAACACACTTTCTTTATTTAAACTTCCATTTGCACTAACTTATTATGAAATGAAACATCAATTTTAACTCTTTTTAAATTTTGACTCTAAACAACCAACAAAATGATAGCGCTGTTCTCATGACGATATATCGAAACAGCAGCCCACAATATCAGTACTGTGTCCTTCAGTATTTTAGCTCTCTCCTATGTCTGCTGCTCTGTGGCTCTGTCACAGTAACACATTTTGAAGTTTGATATATATCGATGAAGTAAATATAGACGATAATCAATAATATTTGAAAGCATGATTTCGTTTTATTTGTTTTACTCTTAAATATTGTGTTAAATAATGTGTGTTACAAACATTGAGGTGAACTTGTTTCTCAGTAAGAATGTGACACGTGCTTATTTTAAGACGTTTACACTGGAACCTGCTACTTCGGTTACATGATACGGCTCTTCATCTTCAGGTTGACAAGAGGCCTTGTAATCCATCTTTCAATGACTGCAAGCATCTTTATAGTGACGTATTCTACTTTCCTGTAAACAGCTAGCGGTGTATCCATTTAGGACCTTGTACGGACAGTATGTAAGTTTAGTTTAAGTCCTTCTATAGATAGTACCTTTCTCGGGCTATAAGTACTGGAAAAACTCCCTTGAAATGCAGCGCATGTGCTGCTGTCTGTTACCTTCATTCATCTGATCATTTGATTCATCTCTACCTGGTCTGCAATTGCTTCCTTCTTAATTACAATATTGAATCTAATTTATTCCCCTAACACAATAACCCAAGAGCAGATTTAAACCACAAAAGCTATTCTAAATCTACAATATTTTTTACAACACAACACATTTGCACTGCAGTTCTTTGGAGCGCCCAGTGTTTTTATAATTTGAATAGCACCGCAATAAAATAATAAAATAATAAAATAATACAAAAAAATTGGGAGCGCCAAAGAACTGCAGTGCGGATGTGTTTTTTGTTTTTGTTTTTTTTCCTGCTGTTTTGTTTTGGATCCACCACGCAGTCGAAACTTTTTATCGGATGTGCATGTCTCTGCCCACCAAACCATCGTGAGCTGCAATAAATAAACAGCAGAATGAAACACTTTAGTTGTTAGTTTGCATCTGTAATGAGTCACAGAAGTTATTAATTCAACCTTTTACGACTTAAATCTTATCATATAGCCAAAAAATAACCAAATATTTCCTCGTAGCGCAAAGAAAAACACACACGATAAATACTGACCCCAAAAAAATGGTTTAAGTTTTCACATACTGAACGATAAGTTGATATAGTAATTATAACGACAGACCTACTGCTGTACATATAACACTATAGGTTTGTTCTTCAAGCAAACACCCATGCAGTATTTACGACTTCCTAGCACCTCCCTAACCTTCGCTAACAGTATACATAACTGCAGTACGCCTGTCTACATCTGTTAGCTTTCTCCATGCGCGTTTCCCTCACAGGCGCAGTGACAGGACTTGCCAAGTAGGTTATGTACAGTATTCACACAAGCAGCACATTGTTTAGTACCCCCTGGCTGCACAGCTCACGCATCACACGATATAGGCATCCGAGTCTGACACCAATTATGCAGAAACAGTGGGGACTTGTTGCTAAACTCAACGCATCGTCGGCGTGCACGTCTCCTTCGGCACCGTCAGTGGCTCAAGGTCAACGTAGGTGCGAAGAGAATAGCAAAAACACATCAAATATTATCATTACTACTTAACAATAACTGCAGTTGAATAAGGCGCGGTAGAATAGGGTTTATAATGCGATTTCTTAGATCAAGCTAACCGATATCGCGGTTCTCTGCGTAACTGGAACCATGCTACCTGAAATTGTAAACTTAAACGGTAAATGGTCACGTTTTTATACAGCGCGTTTCCACCTTCAAGTCACTCAAAGCGCTTTACTTCAAGGAACCACTCACACATTCACACACACGTTCATACACCAGTGTACGCAGACACTGGGGGCGAGTTGGGTAAGTGTCTTACCCAAGGAAACAATGATAGCATTTGTCTGTGGGAGCTGGAATCGCACCGCCAACCTGTGGGTCAGTGGATCTGTCGTCTCAACCAATGATGTTTATGTCGAAAGTGGGATTCGAACCGTCAACTTAGATGTTTTTTTTCGGACTGTGGGATTTCATTTCTAGACATCAGTGATAGGCCTGCGTCTATTTAATGGGAAAGGAAAGGTCTAGAGCCAATCCTCTGTCAGTATGTGGTTTGGAGCGGGGTTCGGACTTTAGCGAAATACATTTGACTATTTTTTGTGTTAGATTGCGCTAGAGGTTTATTAAAAAGTCTGTCCCGTCTTTGTTCATAAAAATTTATATTAAAAGTCGTATCGATCTGGTTTTCATAAGAAACCACAAAATCGAATTGAAAATTGAGATTGATCAGTATGAGGGGAAAAAATGGCCCAACCTTATTTTTTTTTTTTTTTTTTTGCATAGTGCGTCCAATCAAAGATGGTTTACATAAAGTTGTGATTATCTTGCACAGTCGCACATGCTAAGCCACACAGTGCAGTCTAACACTAGCGGGCCTCCAGCTGGCTGACAGCTGTCTGCGTGAAAGTGAAAAGAAGATATTTTGACAGTGTCATCTTTGTGATGTCTAGACTGAAATCATTAAATGTGGTGGCAGGCAGTGAGTATTTGTTTGATTGACATTAAGGAACATCCCCAGCATGAGTGTGACACTTCGGAAGAAAGCTCTCTCTTCCTTTAATCCTTCTATGCACTTACCCTTAGATAACACAGTTTTTCCTACCTATGCCTTGTTGCTGGGCTACACAAACCCCGCATATTCAGGCTGAGTTCTTCTCTCAAACTGAAAACACTCTGTTCCACCTTGTGATGTCATGTGGTAATACAGGAAATCCTCCACTGTGTTTTTAAAGTTTGTACTCCTTCACTGGAATCATTTTGATCATTTCAGACCTGGAATTTCCAATCTCTACTGAGAAAAAGGTAAAAGGAGCAGTTAACTTGCAAACTACCACTTCATGACATCACAAGGTGCAACAGAACATTTCGAGGTTTAGAGATGTAGACTCAAACATGTGTGAATGAAACAAAATACAACTCCACTCCACTGTACATTTTTGGATAGAAAGAAATTGTTTCAGTCCATTCTCATGACTTTAAGGTATAAACCCAAGTTTCAGGAACCATCAACTATTTTTATTTAATGTTTACATGTGAAAATGGAGTTTCGTGGATAAAATGTCTAGAATCTTAAAACATAACTATGTGCAAACCTCGGCAAAACACACACGAGGACCGGTGTCTTTGCCGAGGTCTTGTAAACTGCAAACTGCTGTGAGATTATAAAATAAGACTGATAATAATTTGACTGGTGTGTTCAGAACGTTGAATGACTTTTAATCACCTGCAGTTGCCCACGTTTGATTTTGCAATTACAGCAGAATCAATAGTTTTATGAAGTATAATTTCTACCTTGGCTTGAAGTATTGACCTCGGTTCTGGAATTGACCAAAGCTTTTATTTCTCTCTAGTCTTCACTTTCTGGTCTTCCACACGGAGGAGATCCACGACGTGCTCAGGATCTGGGATGGGCCCCAGGATGGAGGTGTCCTGCTGAGGGAGTTGAGCGGCTCAGTCCTGCCTCCAGATGCACACAGCACATTTAACACCGTCAGCCTGCAGTTCACCACGGACTTCTTCACCAGCAAACAGGGCTTTGCTCTGCAGTTTTCAAGTGCGTCCTCGAGTATACTTCTGTCACATCAAAAGTGACAAGACTTGTTTTTATCTAACTGGAAGTTCTATTGCTCCTCCAGTTTCCACGGCGACCTCATGCAATGACCCGGGCATGCCCACCAACGGTACCCGAGGAGGAGACAGCAGGGAACCAGGCGACCATGTTGTCTTTCAGTGTGATCCTGGTTATATCCTGCAGGGGGCTAACAAGATAACCTGCACTGAGATCAATGGGCGCTACTTCTGGCAGCCTGACCCTCCCACGTGCTCAGGTAACAGAAGCACAGACCTGGCTCTTTGTGGCTTTAAGCTTCCTGTTAATTGGCAACGTTCTGAGTACTTTTCACAATTGTTAAGACTATTTAGCTTTAGCTTTGGTAATTGTTATGGCACCGTTCCAAATTTTTCATTCATTCTGAAACTCAATTAGTTTGATTAGGAACCAGGCCTCTACAGATTAAACTGGAACTTACCAATACAACTTTACAATAAAAATCATTATAAATTCCAGAAATAAAAACTACGCTTGATTTTTATCCCCCAGCTCCTTGTGGGGGAAACCTGACCAGTCCCAGTGGCCTGATCCTGTCTCCGGACTATCCCGAACCGTATCCGCACGGAAGAGAGTGCGACTGGAAAGTCACTGTACAACAGGACTACGTCATCTCCCTCAGCTTCAACCAGTAAGACTGTACACACTTTTGTATTATACATCTTGGGTTGTAAACACCTTATTGTGGTTGCTTTGTGCACAAGTAAATAGAGTGGAATGAAAAAGAAGAGAGAGGACACAGTGCTTAGTGCTCACTCAGCCTGTGTGTCACGGAGGAGAAATAGAGCACTATTTATAGTAATCCTCAGCGCCACTTTTCAATAGATGCAGACACAGTAGAGTGGAAAAGGCCACTGTTTACATGTGTGCCCCATGGCTTCTCAGGCTCACTATCTTTCTTTCTGTAAACTTGTTAAAAGGGTTAGCCGCAAAGCTAGTTAGGGAGTAGTCAAAAAGTACTGTTATGTGTATGCGATAGGATCGTGTTACGGCCAGTGGCTCAAGAGTCGCAACAAATGCGGAGACCGACACGGGGAGTTAACAAAAGACACGGTTTATTCTACCTACTCGTCATCGATTGACAGTCGGCGTCCTGGGGAGAGGAGAGAGGACAGGAACGTTTAAAGGACAGGAACTTATATAGACCCGGTGCCCCTGATTAGCCGGCCGGGCGGGGGCCATCGCGGGGTGAGATAAGATACAATTTCCATTAGACAAGACACAAGATTGAGTCTACGAGAGCGAGACAAGATGAGATTTTGACATAATGTATAATAATGTAGTAATAAAAAAAAAAAACTGTTCAATTTTGGCCTCACATTTTTCAATTTATGTTTTAGCTGCTTTCGGAACTACAGTTTCTGAAAAGTTGCAGATCACCACCGCTTAAACCTTTTTATGTCCGAGCCAAACGTAAACACATGTATGCGCAATTTTCAGTCGCAGTATGTAGTGGGAAGAAATCTAGTCCCATCCCTAGTATATAACTGTAATGTATATTGCGCTGACCCTAACTCTAATGTTTATTCTTGTCTTTAGGTTTAGTTTAGAACCAAGCTATGACTTCCTACACATCTACGACGGACCGGACTCCCTCAGCCCGCTGCTGGGTAGTTTCTACGGCACAGACGTACCCGAGCGCATCGAGAGCAGCTCCA
>KN485509.1:5827-19353 GCA_000787095.1 Periophthalmodon schlosseri | reverse complement strand
GGCCTTTCGCAGTGACGCCTCTCTCAGCAGCAACGGTTTTGTGCTGCAGTACACGGGTAGGGATTGTTATTTCTGTCTGAACGTGCAGTACGTAGATGTTAACCAGTGGAATAAAGCTTGAGTATTCAAAGACAGCACTGATCTCCTCAACAGTGACACGTACCTGGACCCTACTGACATTATCAGAATTATATGCCGCCATTTTATGTTTTATTTATTTATTTTTACATTTAAATATTTCAACTAAAAAGGCAAGTCAAGTTTATTTGTATAGCACAATTGGTACACAAAGTAGTTCAAAGTGCTTTACCGAATGAGAAAGCATTAAAATCAGTTCAAAGTGCTTTACCGAATGAGAAAGACATTAAAATCACAATACAACAAATCAAAACATAAATAATCCCAAATAATCATCATAAAATTAACATTAAAAGAGAAGAGTGCAGAATAAAAACCTTTCAGTCATATGCACAGCTAAATAGAACCATTTGGAGACTGGATTTAAACATTGTCAAAGTAGAGGCCTGTCTCACATCTTCAGGAAGAATGTTCCAGGTTTTAGCTGCAGAAAACTGAAACACTGATTAGTCCTGGTTTAGTCCTGGTTTAGTTCTGGTTTAGTCCTGGTTTAGTCCTGACTCTGGGCACCATCAGGAGGCCGGTCCCTGAAGTCCTCAGAGATGGTTTATATGGCACCAACATGTGGGAGATGTTCTTTGGTGCTGGGCCATGGAGAGACTTGTGCACAAGCAGAGCTGCTTTAAAGTCTAGCCAACCAATACAGAAATCTAATCAATTAGCATAAGTTTAAATACCTAAAAGAGTTGAAACTCGCACCTTTCTACAGCAGAAACGTTGCGCTGCTCCACTCTGATCGTAATTATTCCCATTTGTACCTTGGTCAGCCTTGGCGTGATGCATCACCTCTACTCAGCAAAGAATAATACAAATAAAAAAGCTGACATCGTGCACTCTCACTTTTTTGATCAGGACGTTGTAGTTGCAAAAATGCTTTCCATAAATTAGCGCACTGTGTTTCTTGTCTGATTCCTAGCGGGCTCTGCTGAGTGCAGCATCTTAGTGAGGAAGTCAAATTTATTTGCTCACAATAGGCACCAACTATTTCACTTGTGTTGCAGAATGATCAGAGACACCGTATCTTACTGAGATTCTATTGTAAACTATTAAAGGGAGTGTCTTTGCTACGTGGATTGCAATAAGAATTACACATGCAGATGAAATGAAACAGAGCATAGGTTAATTGGACATTCGTAATCCCTAGATCTCTTCAATTAGCAGCCTTAAAGGTATCAGACGTTTAACCAATTCTAGATTGACTTGACTCTGGACATCACTTTGTTCAGGTGTAAGTATAAGTTCAGTATAAAGAAGTGGACTAAGTGAGTGTGACGTCGCCCACAGCGTTCAGCTCCAGTTAAATGACGCTCATCGAAGCCAGAGCAGTTACAGGGGCCAATTTGGAGCAGAGTTGCATATTAGGAATTCCGACCGCGAGTATCATAGCAACCAAAGAAGCAATTAGGAGTGAGGTGGTTGAAGGTAACGCCCCTTCCCGCCCCCACCGCTGGTTTAGCAGGGAGCGGGCGCTTAGCAATGCTGTCAATCAAACCTGTTGCTAACGTTAGCGGGAGTGACCTCGGGGAAAGAAGGCGCCCAATTTGTCTGTTATGAATGTTCATATCTTCAGTTATGGACACAATAACGAAATGAAAATACCCAGATCATGTAGAGTGGGTTAATACTGACATTTTAAGACCAAAATGACGAGTCTGACAGCAGCAGTTACACAGAGAGGTGCCACAGTTTCCAAATGTAAAGTGAATTGGGGCCAAGTTCGTGGAGCCGGAAAAGTCGATGGAGCCGGAAGTGCGCCCATGATTGTTTCCTATTTGGAACGCGGCGGTTAGCACGTTAGCTATGTCCATTTATATATACAGTCTATGGGCTTAACACTGAATTTGATCTACACACACTAATCTAGAAAATAGATTCCCTTTGGGGCTGAATAAAAGTCACTCCGATTCTGATCATTTGGCTTCTTGTCTTACACATGTGGAACTGGTTAAATTATGTATAAATGTTAAGTGGAGTGGGACAGTTTTACAGACAGTGCCCTTTAACTTACTTCCAGCAATATTTACTGCAATGCACGATACACTGTGTAATATTGTATAGCCAATCTGGTACAGCAGATGGACTCAGTGTGTGGCTCAGAGAAAAAAATCCCTCTTCCCACTTCCAATTCTCCACACTAATGAACCATAACCAAATAATACATAAATTACCTCCTCTGTTACAGACAACATGGCAAAAAAGGCATGTTTGGCCCCAAGTTTGTATGTTCACTCAGGGTCCTTCAAACTCACAAGATGAAACTGGTCATCTCAGGACTTGTATATCAAAAAATGAGCTATTAGAGTTTTGTGATTAGATTAAATAAGTATCTTTTTAGTATTTTTGCTAGTATTGGTGGTTTTCAGTGTCTAGAACATGATGATGTCATACTCTCAGATGTTGGGCACGTGTCTAGTGATTACATTGTACTTTGCCATGAAATATGCAAAAGGTAAATTCACAAATTTTGAACCTGATTATTTCTATTACTGAGTAGACCTAATATCTCACAGCCCCCATTTGTATTAAATATTACTGGCCTATAGAATGTTGTGATGTCATTTAAAACCCCTCGAGTACTGTGGATTCCGGGTAGGAGTTACAGTATTTGTACTTGATGCAGTTGGGAGAACATTTTATACTTCTGTGTGAAATCCTATCCATTTCAGCAGGCGACTTGCACAAAAAGTACTTGTGACCACCCCATAGACTGTATATATAAATGGACATAGCTAATGCGCTAGCCGCCACGTTCCAAATAGGAAGTGGGTGATAGCATTAGCATTGAACGCTGTGTCTACTGATTATATCTCCATGAGAAAAATGCCCTTAAAATATTGCCTATAAACAGGAAGTTGAAACCCATGAATAGGCAAATATGTTGTAGTATAAAAACAATACTGTACTTTGTTATGTAACTTAGTCGTTCATGTGGTTTTGAGTTTAAAACAGAACTCCTTAAATGATCTTGTTTTCACTGCACTTTTGTCGCTATTGTGTCACTCAGTTGATAATTCCTCAGTTGGCATTTATTTCACTTTCCTCTGTGCTTGTCAGAATAAATATTTCAGCATTTTGGCTGCTCTGCGCTTGTCAACACGGAGAAATAAATTGTGGTCGGAATTCCAATTGTGGAACTTGGCTCCAAATTGGCCCCTGTAACTGCTCTGGCCTCGATGAGCTTCATTTGACTGGAGCCGAACGCTGTGGGTGACGTCGCACTCGCTTAGCCCACTTCATTATACAGTCTGTGGACCACCCACATAATTGAAAAGGCTATATTTGTATATTAAAAGGACCTTAAATAAGTCAACAGAGCCGCATAATTCTTCATGTAAGAATATAATTAATATTTGACCTTGACTGTTTTAATATTTTTTTTAAGTTTAGTTTTGTGTAGCTAATCCAGTCGCTACACATTTCACAAATCACACATGTATTTACTCGAGCTGCATGAAGTAGACCGTAATCAATATTGACAGGTGTCCTTTTAGATCAGCTTTTTGCGCCGTAGAACAAAATGCTCGAAGACGTAAGTAAGACGTCAATCTCTGCGGAGCGCTGAGTGATGTGTGGCGTGATGCGGAGTGTGCGCTGGTGGCAGCGTGTTTGTGCAGGTCACGGCAGAGTGCGAGAGCGGAGAAGGCTGGCGTATGTGCGTCGTCTTCTCCGGTCGAGTGCGCGGCAGAGTGGTGGGAGAGGCTGTTCTGTGCAGTCAGCAGACCTTGAGCCAGAGCCGTGCCACTCTCAATCAACAGCCTGTCTGTCTCCTCTTCCATACGTACCTTGAGCAGTCTCACAGGAGACGAGGAGATAGACAAGAGCCACGCAATACTCTGCCAGTAAATAACTGAACAAATACAGATGAGATGGCACTAAAGCAATACAAAATGTAGTTTTGAAGCTCAATTTGATGTAAATGTCCAAAATGGCGAAGCTTTATAAAAATCTTCAGTTTTCCTCTGCTGCTCTCTGCAGGGGTCACCTTGGCAACTGCATATCTTGTGGCTATCAGCTTCTCTCGTTCCTCCTTCCAGAAGATGAAACTTGCTGAATTCATGTAGGGCAAAAACAAGGCAGTATATTACAAATCGCTCAGAATACTCTCTTGATTAAAACAGAACAGTGAAAATATAAAGTCTTGCCTTGTTTTGTCTCTGCAGCTCGGTGTAAAATCATTTTATTGAAAACATGTGCACATTCCCTTCTGTTGCTCATTTTCTACCATGTTACCTCTTCACAGAGAACCCCAGGGAGTCATGCTTCGAACCGGGGCTGGTGCGCAACGGCACGCGGGTGGGCACGGACCTCAAGCTGGGCGCCATCGTGGCGTACCAGTGCGACAGCGGCTACACTCTGGAGGGAGACGCCACCTTGACTTGCATCATGGGAGGAGACGGCAAGCCAAGCTGGAACAAGCCCAAGCCCATCTGCATCGGTAAACACTGACATCTGGAGACTGTTGTTAGCAGCACAAGATCCCAACTTTATTTTATCTGATGTAAACACGCAGGTAGAGTTATGCATCAGCAAAACATCCCTTAGCTATTCATGGGTACATGTTTTTGTTAACATATTAATAAGATGTGTTAATTTATTAGCAAAGAAAGACAGTTTTCATATTAGCATCTGTTTAATGTTATATGTTTTTGTGCACATTTTTCCTTTGGCTAGGTCAGAGTATTAAATAATGCACTGTACCTCCTTATTACATATACATTTCTTTAAACTGGACAAAGAAAGGACTTAAGACAAAAGGACTAAATGAGGACTAAACTGTTCCTATACTTGGACTGTTTTAAAAATGGTACGCAGACCGGTCCATCAGCTGTACCCGAATAAATACCATTAAGAGCATTGGTATGTTTGACAACAACTGTCTGGACTGGCTCTATTAAAACACTTCCGTTCTACCTTTTCTACTGGAACTAACAGAGGAGAGAGCGCTGGGGCCGATCTCACTAACACTAACCCAGAAGGACACTTGGAAAACATTGCAATTTCACTGTGGCAAACACTAGGGACATGTTCCATCCGAGCCCCAATCAGACAAGAAAAGTAATTTAGGATTGATGGAATGGAGGGAATGGGATAGCAGTGATGGAGAAATGGGATGGTCCCTTATTGGCTATGGGCCATCTTTCTCACTCTGTCCTTTTTGTCCTGCTTCTCTTCACGTCCACCCTGGCTCACGGTGTTTGCTCAGCTCCGTGCGGTGGGCAGTACTCTGGACTGGAGGGAGTGGTCCTGTCTCCCGGTTACCCCGGGAACTACAGCCGGGCGAGGACCTGTCTGTACTCTGTGGCTGTGCCCAAAGACTATGGTAAGATCACGCAGCGTATTCTTCATTTTGCGCACACCAACGGGGCGAGCGTCACGGCCCCAGCGTCTTACGGTTTTGTTAAGTCCTTATTTTCTGACCCGTACACAAGTAAGACTGTGTGTGTCAGAACCAGTAACTATCTTATTTACATTCACTGGTTGCATCGTGTTTTGCCTGAGTTAAATTACACTCGTTGATGTGTTTCCTAAGTCCATTTCATTTCAGATATTGCCTTGTGATCTCATCCTTGTAACGACATGCTATTTTAGAGAAAACAAAAAAATCATACCGTGAATCAATGCATCTCTGAATCAAACTCAGAAACTTCTCCCCGCCCGCTCCTCCTATTGGTCAGCCTTTGTAAGGTTCTGACTTAACCACAGAGAAGTGTGAACTCTCAGCCGCAGATTACCGTAGTTTGCATTTCAAGGCGATGTAATCCTACATGCATGAGGAGGCATAAAAATACCTCATTCGTGTTGTTTATTTTGCCCATCTGTGGTCGTCATAATCTCTACTTAAGTGTTGATATTATTTGAAGTTACACTTATTCCCTAACGTCATTAAGCACGGGACGTTGAGGGCGCACGGTTTAGAAACCTAACCCTTTCCTCCGGCAAAACATGTAATCTCCATCTGTCCATTTGAAAGGAAAATATCCTATCATAATATTAAACTGACCCTGATGTCTCGGGATAAAAAGTATTAGGCTTTGAGGCATCTGTTTTTTTTTTTGTTTCTCATCAGAGCCTTGGCTTTGCTCCAAAATCACTGGGTGCCTATCTTAGCTGGACCCGCTCGGCAGCATATTTCAACCAGTTAAGTTAAAGTGAGGGAGGAAATTGCAATAATTAAAGCCCACATTTGCATTTTCCTGGAAATGACACGGCCGAAGGCAACACACAGCCACAAACGCCTCTCGCCTCCATTCTTGCCACTTCCCATTAGGCTGATGCACCAGGCCTAATGAAGGGCTATTTTTCTTAGTGGAGGGGACTGAATGGGTGGCACCGCTCTGGCTCCACGCGCTACAGATGACGCATGAGATACAGTCTACACTAGTCATTTGGAAGCTGAATATGAAGGGACATTACAGTGTTGGGAAGTAACTAAATACATTTATCGAAAAACGTCTTAAGAATACACATTTTGACCGTATTCAAGCACAGTTACTCTTTAATTTGGTGGTTTTCAGAATGCAGTTACTTTCCTAAAATCAACTGGAATAAATTGTTGTATTTGATCACACAATTTAGGCTTCAAGTGGCACCGTAGAAAATGTGATGGGCGCATGTGTGATTTTTCCCTGCCCAAACGAGTGATGAGTCCTGTGTTTTTATCTTATGTTGCATTTTAACACTATGATCTAATGCAATATACTATGAAAGTATTCCAAGTATTCAGAATACAGTACTCTGATTGGACCATGTAACAGAACACGTTACAAAATTCGTTTTCATTCAGGAATTCTGTAACTAAACACATTTTCAAACTATTCTTCCCAACACTGACTGTTGCGACAGCCGAATATTTCTCCCCCTTCGCTGTTACTGTTTAAATGTGACTCACATTAACCAGTGGTGTGTTTTTTGAAGCCGGGAGCAGGTGGTCTTACTCCTTCCCTCTTCTGTCAAATGTGTTTTAGTGGTCTTCAGTCAGTTCACCTTCTTCCAGACAGCTCTGAACGACATCGTGGAGGTGTATGACGGCGCAACACAGCACTCCCGTGTTCTCAGCTCCTTATCTGGAGCACACACAGGTAATGGGGCAGCTGTATGGATGTCTGCCCTCATTCCATTGAGCGGTAACTCATCGGATTGTACAACCTTTAAGCCTCGCACAGTATGAAGTATGTGCCTCGAATAAAAATATGGGCTGTGTTCAAATGTCCACACTATTCCCCATTTAAGGCACTATTTAGGGGTCACGCCATTTTTAGTGCTGTCCGAATGTCCAGTTGGTGAAAAAGTAGTGCACTCAAAATTTCCCACAATGCACGTTGAGAGGTATTGTTCACCGCTGCTCACTAGACCGGTCAGTATAGACCACAATGCATTGTGGGAGTTGGAAAAAGAACAGCGGACAGCGGCAGGTCTTTAACTAGACACAACACAAGTGGATGAAGCAGATGGAAGCGCTGGTTTATCGCACTGTTGATTCCTGATTATGATGAAAACACTTTAAAATAAACCGTCGCTGTGTAAAGTTGCTAGCGTTAGCCGCTTACCTTAAGCTTGAGGAGTTAAAAGAGCGATTATTTCCACATCTCAGACAAAATCCAGTCCAGCTTGACAAAAACATGTATTAGGTTATTATTAGTCCATAAATACTTTGAATTTGATCATTATTTATGACAGAAATCAAGTTTTATCG
This sequence comes from Periophthalmodon schlosseri, assembly GCA_000787095.1. Lineage (NCBI taxonomy): Eukaryota > Metazoa > Chordata > Actinopteri > Gobiiformes > Gobiidae > Periophthalmodon > Periophthalmodon schlosseri. Next base: position 11,522 of record KN485509.1, on the reverse strand, counting down.
AGGACTTTTTTTGACGCCAGAGTCATGTGATCCAAGTAGCGCGCTGCGTGTCTGAATCGCTATAAAGTCTGCTAGTGTGGAGCTGTGTGTTGAACGAGAGGTTAGGGACGAGGGTGGACATTCACAAACACAGAGGAGCCTAAATGTGTCGGGATCCTGCTGAGTTTGAAAGTATTTAAAATTGTTCCTTGTATTAATTGGTTTAAAGCTGCACTGTGCAACTTTCTGGAGAGGGGTCTGCCACCTCCTTGTCTCCATGTAGATGTTGTTGCTTTGCATGAAATACTCCACAGTATGGCATTTATCTAACCATCATAGAGATAAGCAGATGACATGAACAGGCCCAGTTACAAGTCAGATCTTGGGAGAGGCAAGCCTACTCTGGGTGAGAATGCTAGAATTCCAATGTGTTCCATGATAGAAAAGTGAAATGCCACACTGAATACTAAAGGAAAAGAAATAACATCTCCACAGAGATGAGCAGGTGATGGACCCCACACCAGAAAAGTTACACAGTGCACCTTTAATGTTTCTGACTTTCAAAGCAATACTTCGAAATGCTAAAAATGAAAAAACAAAAAACAAAACTGCTCTTATTGTAATTACATTTACATTATATTGAATAGTTAATTAAACCACATCAAAATACATTATACACAATGGAACAAAGCAACACAAAGCAACCAGTCCATCCGCAGTCGGCCGACGGGAGAAAGTCGTTGTTATGGTACTTGACCAAGGTTTCGTTTGTCGCCGATGTCAAAGCAATTTACTGCAAGTATGTTAGCACTCAACATATTTTTTTTTCACTCCACATATTTTGAAAGGAACAGCTACGCCAGATCAGCAGAATCTTCTAGTAGCAGAAGAATGAGACGTAACATTAACTTCCCTTAATTTAGACTTTGAAGGCCGTCACTTGACCCTTTGTGGAGGATTTATGCGTCCTTGACTTTTACGTGCCGGCTCAGTGGAGAATGTTAAGAGCAGGTTTGAAGTTGGACAGAGGCCAGTGGCTTAATAAGTTACATGCTGACATGTGTTGAACTGCAAAGATGAATAGCTGCCCGCGCAGTGACTTATGAAACTCTGTCTTGACACTGTGCGCCAAGGGGGCCTTTCATAAACTACCCAGCATGCCCCGGGGTCGTATAGTGAGATATGAACAATGATGAGGTCCTCTATTGAAATGTCTCTTAAAATACGGTGGGTAAACACATAAGGTCGATCCCCGATGAGAGCGGGAGAGGCTCTCAGAAGCAGATGTTGTCTCCAGGGTTAAGCGTGTGTTGCCCTCCCTGCAGTGAGGCAGCAAACAGGCAAAATAATGAGATACAGTGGATTAACACAGTCACTCTTCAGCTAACTAAAAAGAAGCTAACTCACTCAAAAATACACAAGATACTGTTTAAGTGTAGATTAATATAATACGTATTGGTTCAAACGCTCCAAAAGAAGTGTGGGTTAAGTTATGGGAAGGTCTGTCACGATAATATATTTTGAAGTTTGATATACAGGATGTCCATAAAGTCTCTTTAAAATAAAAAAAAATATATATATATATTACGAAGGCAAATGATAACATATCTTAATCAGACTTGTTCTATTGTACTCAGTGGTTTCCGAAGTGTCTGACCTCATTTAATACACCTCTATATGGGCACCATTAGTCGTGCGAAGCTCATCAAGATGGTATTGGATTTCTTGCCATGTTCGCTGTAGCAGAGCCTCATCAGTGGTTTCAATCGCATCTGTATCTTTTGCTTTAGGTCAGTAACGTCCCGTATCTTTGTTCGATACACGACTTCTTTAACACAGCCCCATAGAAAGAAATCCAGAGGTGTGAGATCTGATGAACTCCGTGGCCACGGAATTGGTCCATCCCTTCAAATCCAACGGTCTGAAAATGTTTGATTGAGGAACTCATAAACATGCAGACCCCAATGTGGGGGGGCATCATCTTGCTGGAAGGTGATGGTTGGTTGAAGGTCCTGCAGTTGTGGTGCCACAGATTCAGTCAAAAGGTCGAGGTCGACATTTGCAGTAACTGATCTCTCGTGGAAGAAAAATCGGCTGATAATTCAATTGCACATGTCATTTATAACCACTGAGTACAACAATTAATTAATATATCTTATCAATTTCCTTTGTAATTAAATTTTAAAGTTGTAAAGAGCCTGTATGGACACCCTGTTTCGCTGAAGTGAATTAAATTTTAAAGTTGTAAAGAGCCTATATGGACACCCTGTATCGCTGAAGTGAATATAGACGATAAACAATAATATTGCAACAAATTTATGCCACTGACACAACAACTCAAGAGCAGATTTAAACCACAAAAACTATTTTAAATCTACAATATTGTTAAAAATCATCAGAGTTAAACACTTAAGTACTTCTGTAATGAGTCATAGAAGTTATTAATTCAACCTTGTATGACTTAAATCTTATCATATAGCCAAAAAATAACAAAAACATTTTCAGTAGTGCAGTATTGTTCCAACTTTCATATGTTGAACTATAAGTCGATATAGTAATTATCATGACAGGCTGGTTGGTCAAATGCAAGAGATATTTAACGCACCCAAATGTAGGATTATTGATGAGAAAATCAACAGTATTACAGATGAAACAACAGTTCAAGTCCTTTAACCTTTATGAAGAACAAGAAAATTATGGATTTTATCTTGATGATTATTACTTGATGACAATTTTCTTTTTAGGTGAATCTCTACCATTAGCGACGTCCAACCAGATCCTGATCCGCTTCACGTCCAAAGGCCAGTCAAGCGCCAGAGGATTTCACTTGGTCTATCAGGGTACGTAAAGACACACGCACAGTATGAGAAAACCTGTACCTCGCCTATATAACGCCATCCGTTCTACCTGTTTCTCCACAGCTGTACCAAGGACTAGCGCCACCCAGTGCAGCTCGGTCCCCGAGCCTCGTAATGGCCGTCGAATGGGGAATAACTTTGCTGTCGGCGCAGTCGTTCGCTTTGAGTGCAGTCCGGGTTATGTGCTGGAGGGATCTGGGGCTATTGAATGTTTGACTGTCCCCAATGCGCTGGCACAGTGGAACAGCTCCACGCCAAGCTGTATAGGTAAGAGAGTTGGCCGACTAAGTGACATTGAAAGTAGCGTTTTTGGTGGAAATGTTTATAATCATTATTGAGATTCTGCATTTGGTTTCATGATTATTATCTCAGTTAAAATATCATGTGTACTGAAGGCTTTGTGCACAGTTTCTCAGTGTATTTCCTTCATATACTGCATTTTTATATACAACACTGCATCTGAAATGCATTTACTACTCGACCCTCTCTTCCTCCTACACGGTTCCTTGAGAGTCACCTAGTTTGACATATCCGTGGGCTGCCAGCTACAGTCTGTGCCTGTAGTCAGCCATGCAGCGCACAGGTGGCAGCTCTAAAGGGTCAAACACACATATGAGTTTCCACATACACATAGCAACGCACTGACTTAGACTTACAGCTGCTGCTCCTGGGCTACACTGTCAGCAGATGTGAAACACACAGAGCTGTGCGGAGTGTTATGAAACCGCTATCTGTCTTCATACAGAGAGTGCGGCAGCTCATCCAGGTCAAGCCGCTCATACGAAAACATGATGGATTTCGCTTGCATTATTTCAAGTTTAACACCTGCTGCTTCAATTGGTTCGGTTGGATGTGTTGTGACTACGCAAAAAATGAGTATCCCTGATTCCAGATGGAGCCAATAGAGCATTGCGCAGGCTAATGAATGACTGTGACTTCCTGAATAGTGGGCGGAGCCTGATGCTGTTTGTGGCATACTGCGTCTGACACAACTAATCTCTGTTTATTTTCTCCACAGTTCCTTGTGGCGGCAACCTGACGTCCCGAACTGGAACCATCTTATCTCCCGGCTTTCCAGAGCCTTATCTCAACAGCCTCAACTGTGTTTGGAAAATCACTGTTCCAGAGGGATCAGGAATTCAGGTAGAACTATACAAGTATTAATAATCTATTGTAATTTACTTCATTAACTACGCCAACGCGTAATTATGTTACTGTCTTTTTAAGCTTCCATTGTCTAATAATGTGTGTTATACAGAGTGTCTATAAAGTCTCTTTATAATTAAAAAAAAAATTATTACAAAGGCAATTGATAAGATACTTTAATCAGACTTGTTCTGTTGTACTCAGTGGTTTCCAAAGTTTTCACCTCATTTAATCCACCTCTCACACAACGATGTTTTCCTCAGATGTTCTTGGTCCACTTTTCTTTCTCTCTAACACTGTCCCTGTCTCCACACATTTCTTGAATTGACGGACGAGATGGTGGATTTCTTCCAGACTTTGTTCTGTTGTTTCGTTGAGTCTGCGGATCCCATTTTGTCTCAATAAACCATGATCCACATTGTCCCTTCTCTTGAGGAGGAGCCACTTCTTAGGGTTTGAAATTCAAAAACACAATGTGGTTAAAAACTTTTATAACCACTGAGTACAATAGAACAAATCTAATTAATATATCTTATCATTTGACTTGGTGCAATTTTAAAATTGTAAATAGACGCTGTAATACTCAAGTGTCAATAATGGGCCTAGGAAAATTTTAGTACCTTGGAAACATTGCACCATAGATAAAAACAATCATCAAGATCAAAATCAATAAATATATTTACTGGCCTCTTGTTACAATGGTCTTGAACTGGGATATGAATCCAGTGGCACTTAACGTTGACTGTACTGGTCTAATATCCAGAACGTCTACGGCCCCCGTGTGGTTAGGCGTGGGACAGTGTTGAAATGTTGTGTCACGATTATCACGGCCAAAATAGCTGCAATTAACGATTATATCACGATAAGGATTAAAGTTGCTGAAAGTTTAAAAACGCTAAGGATATTAATAATTATAATTTTAATGCTCTGAATAAGTTGCATGTTTAAACTACTTTTATATAATTGTACTTTGTTATCAGTGAAAACAGCTACGATTTAGCCGAGAGCCGAGTTTTTTTCAGCACATTCTGGTGATGTAATGGCGATTATCTTTGTTAGCGATTATCACGATTATATAAAATCTACCCTTTTTATCAACCATAAATTATATTATTGTCCTTATGTGTGGTATAGTAATAAATACTTCAAAATGAAATACATAAATAAGTTCATATAATTTAAAGTCTAAAACATGCAGTAATTACATTTTTCATAATTTAGCATCTTTGTATCTGATTATTAGCATGCGGTTTACATATTGTCACTCTTGGATGCGTTTGTGATTGAACTCCACCAGGAATCTGCCGGTGGAGCCTCTGGGGCAGACAGATAAAAAGTTTTTAGGCTTATGCCTCAGACTTTGTAATGACCTTAGTGAGCTCCCTCAGCTATTAGCTCCACCAGGCAGACCGTCCTTGTAGGTCAAACGCACATAGATCGATCGATTTACTCCAAACATATGTAAATAAAACATTCAAAAACGTGTTCGCACTTTGTAAACTAAGGTGAGTATTATCACTGTCGCTACTGACAGGTAAATGGTATGGTCCCCTAATATGTGCAAGGTTTATGTAGTGGGAAAGTTTAATAATAATAATAATAAAAATAATAATAATGGTGATAATAATAGCACCAATAATAATAATGATGATAATATTACTGATAATAATAATAATAATAATAATGATGATGATGATGATGATGATGATGAT